>JAACNH010000847.1:0-131497 GCA_019447015.1 Hymenochirus boettgeri | reverse complement strand
TTTTTTTTTTCTCGTTTTTTTATTTTCGCCTTTTTCAGCTGCGAAGTGTGTTTTTTTCGCTTTTTTATAAATAAGCCCCAAATGGCGCTATTTTCGCTGCGATGTACTGCGCTAATTATTTGGCGAAAAAGACAATATGGCCCCAAGTCTCTAAACAATAAATGTTGATAAAAATTTTTTATACTTATGTATGTTCGGTTATATGTATATATCTGATGCTGACCCAGGGACTGTTTTACACTATATTATGCATGAGCGATCTTACTTTTGTAGTATTAATAAGGATCACACACTGTAATATGCATGAGTGGTCTGGTCTCTGTAGGTTTAATGAGTATTGAGTATATATACGAATCGGAAAATAGCTTCCAATGAATCCTTATACAGCACTCGCACACTTGAATCCGAAATTAAAATTACACGATTTATTGGCACAAAATCAAATAGAAAGACAACCCTTCCCTATGTACTGAACCTCCCTCCCCCCATCAAAACAGTAATAAAAATACTACAGTATCATAAAGCCAGGCGTCCCCAGCTAGATGAACGAGTGGATAGATATAAATAAGTAAACAGTGTCTCTTCCAAAAGGCATCGGAACCTGTGCTGTGTGGAAAAAAGTATCAAGTCCAGGTAAAATGTTGCAGTTTGAGAAAAATCAAGCCAGTAAGGATAGGCACATCAGTCCACCTGGTGAACACGCAACAATGTTGCTAATTGTATACACAAGAGAACTTCCAAAATTCAAAGTATCCTCATACGGCACATCTATAGTGGAGGACATAATGACTTTCATACAGGAGTATAAGAGATTAGACAATCCTAGTATTGGCTTACCCGGGACTTTTTAAACGGACCTACTTGACCAAAATGATTACTTGGTCTGTCGGCTTCACTGCTCCATCTTCCAGCCTTTTCCGTGGTCCCTCTTCAGTCCGCGCTTCACCCGGGGCTGTAACTGTTCTCCTCCTGAGTCGGTCCCCACTTTTGAATCACAACACTAGCACAGACTCCAAAACACCTGCAAAACAACCGACGCGCGTTTCGCTTGCTTAGAAACTTTACACGCAAGCTTCGTCAGGGTCTCTCGAGACTTCCATACAAGACCTGTGTTAAATAGGTTCTCCAATGGGGCGGGTCAGAGCAATTACGCTCTATATTAAAGGGACAGTACATAAAACACAATTTTAATAGGAATAGGACCACTTGCAACATGGCATGCACCCCTAACATTGGATTATATACATGGGATAGTTAACTCCCAAAAACTGTTTAACAACCACATTGGTATATGTCATTATGACTTTTAAGCATTATAAAACAAAATGCAGCCTACTCAACAGGGACTCCCTATCATACCAAGGGATTATGCACATTATATTATAAAAAGCAACCATAATGTATGTTATCATTTAGACAATATGGAAGTTCCGTTCGAAGGTTGTAAATCCACCTGCTTTCATTTTGTAACAGTATGGACTCAACGTTACCTCCCCTTTGAGCCAAAGATACATGCTGGATACCCATAAATGTGAACATTATTCGGTTCTCTTTATGTTGTTCTAGTATGTGCTTAGCCATAGCACTAGCACTCTCCATAGCTTCTCTCCGTTTGGCCATTTAAAGTGGCCCTAACGTGTTCAGCAATTCTCATATTCAGCCTTCTCTTGGTCTGCCCGACATATCTCATTCCGCATATACATTGTAATAAATATATTACCTGAATGCTTTGACAAGTTATTAAGCTTGTTACTTTATACATTTTCCCTTCTGCCCCTACACAGTAAGGTTCTTGTTTCATAAATTTACACATTTTACACTTCCCGCAACATCTGTTCCCTTTAACGGGAGGAAGATCTAACCAGTTACGGATATTCACCTCTCGAGGTCTCAAATAACTACCCACACAATCCTTGAGGACATCATCATCTCTCAAGAGAAACCAATATTTTTCCAGTATCTTTCTAACTCTGGGCCATTCATTATGGTACCTAGTTATAAACCGAATGGGGCTCTTCTCTTTTTCGTGTCCCCTCTCTAGAACATCCTTTTTATATAACAAATCAGACCTTAGTTTATGTTGGGCTTCCCTGAAACCTTTGCTTTTTTATTATACCCCCTCTTTTGGAATCTTATTTTCATCTCCTCGGACTGCTCAACAAATCTCACTTCAGAGGAACAATTTCGTTTTAATCGCTGAAATTGGCCCATAGGTATACCTTGGATCAAGTTTTGTGGGTGGTGGCTGGTGGCGTGTAGCAAGAGTTAACTGCAGTCTCTTTTCTAAAAGTCTCTGTAACCAGAGTATCCCCCTCTTTTTTAATGAGAAGATCCAAAAACGTAACTGAACTAGTATCCCATTGTGCTGTAAGTTTAATGTTTTTATTGTTCGTATTGAGTACCTCAATGAAATTTTTGAGCAATACCTCTGAACCATTCCATATCATTAAAATATCATCCACATAACGAATCCACAGTACCACATTATTTTCTACACCCAGGGTTCTCATGGCATCATTAACGTCAGTATTTTCCCACATTCCCAGGTGTAGGCAAGCATACGTGGGCGCGCAAACCGCGCCCATCGCCGTGCCTCGTATCTGGCAATAATATCTTCCATTGAATAGGAAGACATTGTTTTCCAAAATAAATTTTAATAGTCCTAAGGTAAACTGTGTGTGTGCAGTATACTGTTCTCCACGAGTTTCAAGAAACATTTGGCATGCTTTTAAACCTATTTCATGGGGAATAGAAGAGTACAAACCCTCTACATCCAAGGTGACCAACAATGCATTCAAGTCAATACTGATTCCATCTAGTTTCCTAAGGACATCGCCTGTGTCTGAAGTAAAAGAATCTAAGTTATACAAAAATGGTCTCAATATTTGATCTATATATTGAAATATATGTTCAGTGGGCCCCTCAATTCCCGAGACAATTGGTCTCCCCGGAGGATTACGTCTATCCTTGTGTATTTTTGGAATAATGTAGAATGTGGGACACTTAGGATTTTCTACATACAGATAGTCTCTTTCTTTTTTGGAGATTAAACCACCCTCATAACCTTTTGTGATCATTATTTTAATTTTACGTTGTATTTCCTGTAAAGGATTCATATCAAGTCTCACATATTGATTCCTGTCAGCTAATTGTCTATTAGCCTCTTTCTCATATTGAGATCTGCTCATTATCACCACGTTCCCTCCTTTATCAGCAACTTTAATTATCAGTTCTGTATTTTTACGTAGATTTTGCAATTCTACCCATTCTTCTTTAGTAGGATTGAAATTGGTTGAGGGACTGGGGTTTAGATCTCTAATTTCCTGAGACACTAGACGTACAAAAGAGGCGACATTTTGAGAATAGCTGATGGACGGAAACCATTTACATTTATTCTTTAAAGAAGTAAGTTCTAAATTTCGGATTTTGTTTTCTTTATCTCCATTATCGTCATTGGGCATCCCCACATTTTCATCCAAAAGATCAAGCAATGTTAACAACGCATTTACATCTGCACTGTTCCCTGGCTCACAATAGCTATCTTTGTGATGGATTTTCTTTAAAATTAACCTTCTAGCAAACAGATTCAAATCTTTAGTTACATCAAATTTATCAAGTTTATTAGTTGGGACAAATGAAAGACCTTTGGAAAGAACATTAATCCCCAGATTAGAAATTGGTGTGCCAGAGATATTTATAATTTCCAAATTTTGGTCCCCATTACTCAAAGCTTGTCCTAATTTCTGAATGTTGGTCCCTTCTTTCTTTCTCTGAGCCTTCTCGGCGACACTCTCCTTTGACCAATCTTTTTCTTTCTTCCTACATCTCTTCCCTCTTCTCGTCCTTTTCTTGCCTCTCCTAAAGGGCCCACCTCTTTTACATTATCATCATCTGTATCCGATCTATACTCTTTACTAGATTTAAACCAATCATACACTATATCTTTCCTATACTCTTCACTATCTCTTACAAACTTTCTTTTCTTGATCTCCATTTGCATCATGTATCATAAAGCCAGGCGTCCCACTGTTTACTTATTTATATCTATCCACTCGTTCATCTAGCTGGGGACGCCTGGCTTTATGATACTGTAGTATTTTTATTACTGTTTTGATGGGGGGAGGGAGGTTCAGTACATAGGGAAGGGTTGTCTTTCTATTTGATTTTGTGCCAATAAATCGTGTAATTTCAATTTCGGATTCAAGTGTGCGAGTGCTGTATAAGGATTCATTGGAAGCTATTTTCCGATTCGTATATATACTCAATATTGTGGTAATCCTTAGCACCCCCCGATTACGGGGAACACATATCCTTTGAATATGATAGTAAGGTTTAACGAGTATTGCATATTGCTATATGCACGGGACCTCTGGAAGATAAATGAAGTTCATAGGTTGAGAACAGCAGGAGCTATAGAGCCTTATGGTTAGACCATTATTTTGAGACATGTACTTGCTTTATTGATCTGGGAGAGCACATAGGAGGTACTGAGGAGGAGTCAGGCTTAGCCACACACCCTTAATGGGTGTACAATGGGATTAGATTCCGCCCTGATGGGCTAAAGACATTTACTAGCTGTGTTGAATGAGAGACACTAAGGATGATGTCATCATTATGCGCCTTACTGGCCTGGCCTATCCATACTAGTTGCACAGGTGGTGAGTAGGGATGGCCGGTTCGCGGATCCGAACCCGGATCCGCCGCGGATTTATCCCGTTCGCGAACGGCGGATTTTTCCGGATTTTCCGCCTTCCGAACTTCCGATTCGCGGATTTTTCGTATTTTCGAAAATTTTCGAAATTACGAGTTTTCACGTATTTTCGAAAATTTCCGGAAAATACGGGAAAACATGTATTTTCGAAAATTTTCGAAAATACAAGGGTTTCTCTTAATTCCTAACATACGTATTCTCGAAAATATTCGAAATTACGAGGATTACTTGTATTTTCGAAAATACGAAAAATCTCGTTATTTCAAGGATATTTTTAATTTTAACGGGTCCGTTCGCGGATTTTCGAATTTTCGGATTTTTTTGAAAATTCGCGGATCCTCGAGCGGACCGGATTTTGCGAAGTTCGGACATCTCTAGTGGTGAGTGTATTTTGGGATTTACTTGGGTATATAAGGGGATGTTAATTACATACGTGTTGTGCTACTGACGAAGTCTGCTTGTACAGACGATACAGGTCTAGCTCGTTTTTAACTAGCTCCAGCTGCATAGAGGCCAGCATTTTTTCTAAGTATCGGTATCGTATTTTTTCATTGGTGTTACCTTGTTGGGGTTAGGATCTGCCACGTATCTGTGTAATCCTCTACTGGGTGGTTATATTGTTATGTAGATTTATTTTGACCTTAGAGACAGTGAGGGGTGTTTATACTACTGCTTTCCCCATACTTATGGGATATTTATGATCCATAGGGGTATGTATGTATTTTATTACCAAGACTATGTGTGCGACTTAACCAATTATACTTTGTATTTTCTGATATACCGGTATATCAACTTATTTTGTTAATATTGATGCATTACTTACTCTGTGCATGCTGGATGTGTTTTTAAATTGTATGTCTCTTATGTACTAAAGTTGCTCCCATATGTGTATGATAATAAAGGAGTTTTATTTTACATTATACTTAGGTGGTGTGCCCATTTATATCCACTACTGTGCTTTTTGTGTAATTTATATCGTTTGGTGGATAGGAGCACCCCCTCACTATATATGAATACTCCCTATATACTAAACTAGTGCCCTGTGCTATCTCTATGTGATCTAATTGAATACAGCAGATTACCATGACCTGGATGAATGAGAACCTTCACAAGCATATGGTCAACTAAGTTTTATGGAAATAATTAATATTGTTGAACCTGGAAAATTCTTTCTACTTAAAAAAATAAAGCCCTTACTTTAAAAAAAATATAAATGTCAACACTATGATCATAATTTCCTAATATAATTTTAACTTAAAGGGGTACTAGCAGGGGGCCATAGGTATTTCAGGAATAATTTAATTGCAATGATTGTTATGCACAAGAGAAATCAGGAGGTAGTGAACACAGTAACTAATCAAATGGATAAATACACCTGAATAGTGCAAAGAGAACATTGTAAGAGTTTGGTTCCATATTATCTTAAGTATAAAATGTTTAATTACTTGAAAGTAACAATGTGCGTGGTAGTCATATTGGTTACTCCTTGCAGTACTGAGCTGAATGGGTCAGACTACAGTGTCATATTCACCCTACAATGCCTAAGTATGAATACAAATATATTGAGGATGGAGACATCATAATTGGAGGAATCTTCACTGTAAATGAGGAACAAAATATATACCAATGGACTCTACGAGCACTGTGCCACTCTGTATATCGTAAGTGATTTAGATTTGCTTCTTTAAAATATGTATATGCAAACACATTGTACAACTGCACAGGGCACCGATAAACACAGCATTAGGCACCAAATGCTGGAGCTAAACAGACTTTACCTGTGCTTGTCTGATATCAAAGCCAAGGTCAAAATATTTCTACTCATATCTGCAGTACATACAGAGGTTAATACCAAGATGAATTTGTTTATGTTAAAGGACAACTTAATTATTACATGTGACCTGCAATAGAGCTACGATCTAACAAAAATTAGTCTATTTTCAATTATTTTAAATAGAACTACAGGTCAAAATAACAGCGACTAAAGTTAAAAAAAAAAATCAACTTGGGCTAGAAACAAAATGCATAGTGCATGGTACACAATGTAGCGTACCATGCACACATCAGGCGTTCTGTTCTGGTTTTTACTCTGCCTCAAATATATACTTAGGTGGTGTGCCCATTTATATCCACTACTGTGCTTTTTGTGTAATTTTATATCGTTTGGTGGATAGGAGCACCCCCTCACTATATATGAATACTCCCTATTACTAAACTAGTGCCCTGATGCTATCTCTATGTGATCTAATTGAATACAGCAGATATACCATGACCTGGATGAATGAGAACCTTCACAAGCATATGGTCAACTAAGTTTTTATGGAAATAATTAATATTTGTTGAACCTGGAAAATTCTTTCTTAACTTTAAAAAAATAAAGCCCTTACTTTAAAAAAAATATAAATGTCAACACTATGATCATAATTTCCTAATTATAATTTTAACTTTAAGGAGGTACTAGCAGGGGGCCATAGGTATTTCAGGAATAATTTAATTGCAATGATTGTTATGCACAAGAGAAATCAGGAGGTAGTGAACACAGTAACTAATCAAATGGATAAATACACCTGAATAGTGCAAAGAGAACATTGTAAGTTTGTGGTTCATATTATCTTAAGTATAAAATGTTAAATTACTTGAAAGTAACAATGTGCGTGGTAGTCATATTGGTTACTCCTTGCAGTACTGAGCTGAATGGGTCAGACTTACAGTGTCATATTCACCCACAATGCCTAAGTATGAATACAATATATTGAGGATGGAGACATCATAATTGGAGGAATCTTCACTGTAATGAGGCAACAAAATATATACCAATGGACTCTACGACACTGTGCCACTCTGTATATCGTAAGTGATTTAGATTTGCTTCTTAAAAATATGTATATGCAAACACATTGTACAACTGCACAGGGCACCGATAAACACAGCATTAGGCACCAAATGCTGGAGCTAAACAACTTTACCTGTGCTTGTCTGATATCAAAGCCAAGTGCAAAATATTTCTACTCATATCTGCAGTACATACAGAGGTTAATACCAAGATGAATTTGTTTATGTTAAAGGACAACTTAATTATTACATGTCCTGCAATAGAGCTACGATCTAACAAAAATTAGTCTATTTTCAATTATTTTAAATAGAACTACAGGTCAAAATTAACAGCGACTAAAGTTAAAAAAAAAAATCAACTGGGCTAGAAACAAAATGCATAGTGCATGGTACACAATGTAGCGTACCATGCACACATCAGGCGTTCTGTGTCTGTTTTACATGAATAAATCAGAGTTTTAAAGCCAATGACCGAGCCTCAAGGAGTGCGGACCACAAGTTCGAGCAGACACATTTGAATACTTCGGACCAGGCGAAGGGTCCGGGGTGGTTCTGCACCCAGACCCCCACAATAGGCGGGTGAGTCCAGATCTGGGGAAAACTGTTTACTGGAGATGTATTAACCTATACTGTATATTATACACCATATCAGCATACTAAGGATAACAGGGAAGCAGCGATAGATCTGGGGTTTGAACCCCCAGATCTCCCCATTGATCCGAGTGAGTACTGAGTTGTTGGTTTTTTTTATACTTTGATTTTTATTAGTTTTTTATATTATGAATAAACATTTTAACAAAATATTTATGATAAACGATAATAAGAGAGGGATGTGTTGCATTGACACATCCTCAGTAATAATACTAAGATATCAACACAAAACTAGAAAGGGAAAGTTTAAGTATAAACTTTGAATTTGGCTTGAAAGACACATTTTGGAAGGGAATGTGTGTGTTTGTGCTGCAGATTTTAAAACTCAATGTCAATGATGAGGACATTGTTGTTTTTTTCTTACCCTTTAAATATGTCATATGCATTAAAGGTAGGTCAGTTGGTGTGTGTGTATTCATATCAGGTTGGGGGATAAAATACTAACTTTTTTGATGATTGGTCAAAATGAGTTTTTTTACTTTAGTTACCCTTTACGTATGGCTGCCATAGTAATGGATAAGTAGATCAGTAGGTGTGTGTACCCGTGTCGGGTTGAGAGTTAAAAAAAACAAAACTTTTTTGATGATTGGTCAAAATTAGTTTTTTTTACTTTAGTTACCCTTTAAGTATGGCTGCAACAGTAATGGAGGGGTAGGTCAGTAGCTGTGTATACCTGTATCACGTTGGGGGTTAAAAAAACTTTTTTGATTATTGATCAAAATTTGCTTTTTTGACTTTAGTTACCCTTTAAAGTATGTCTTCCACAGTAATGGATAAGCAGATCAGTAGGTGTGTGTACCTGGGTCTGGTTGAGGGGGTATGTCTTTTTTGTGTTTATTACCATAAAACTAATTTTTATTGAGAATAAATCTAAATTAGTTTTTTTGACTTTAGTTACCCTTTAAATATGGCTTCCATGGGAATGGAAAGGTAGGTCAGTAGGTGGGTGTACCTGGGTCTGTGTGGGGGGTTGGGGGTATCACCATTTGTATATATGACCATGAAAAAAACTGTTTTGAAATATCCACATTTGAGGATTGTTACCATTATAGTCTATGGGAAAAAATGTCCGGAAATTCGCCGGTAACGCTTCCGCAGATTCCTTAGCTAGAAGATAGCACACTTCTCCTATATGCCCCGCACGTCTGTACCGAATTTCATGTCTCTAGCTCAAAAACTGTGGGAGGAGATACGGTCCAAAAAAGCGGAAGAATAAAACGGAAGAAAAAGAAAAAGAAAGAACAGTAATTTGGCTTTTTCAAGCCAAATTAATTAAACATATCCATTATGTATAGTGATACATAGTATACAGTGTCAGATAGTTTAACTAGTAATGGAGGTTGTTAGCGAAATGGCTTGAGTACTGAGTTTTAACAGTACCTATATTATGAATCCGGTTTGTTAGAATAAATCCAGTACATAGGATCATCATAAGTCATGCCGATTAAAACAACCATTATCCATTTATTATACTGTTTACATTGGAGAAGCGGAGTTTGTGAGAGGATATAATCATTTTATACAACTATATTAATGGGCCATACAATAAACTCTCTGGTGCATTGTTTACTAGTAGGTCATATTAGAGGACTAGAGATGTAATGTGGTTTCTAATAGAACCCAGTTTCAAATCGAATCTGAGGGTTTCGAAGTCCCGGCTAAACTTTTCGGAACTCCCGAATTTCAGGGAACCAGGATTTTTCGAATTTTCAATTTTTATCAAAAGTAGCCGATTTTCAAAAATCGAAACTCGAATTTTCGAACTTTGAAAATTTAGAAAATTGGAAAATGGAACGAAACTCAACAGTTTCGAACATCTCTACAGAGGACCCATGGACATCCTTTAAGAATGGAAGAAAAGAAGTTTCAGCTTCAGATTAGGAAAGGTTTCTGTAGAACTGTCTTCAAGATGTGGCAAGTTCATTGAAAATCTTTAAATGTCATCTGGGAAAGTTTCTAAAACTAAAAAATATTGAGAATATTAATATATATATATATATATATATATACTGTAGTTCTGTTTGATACAGGGATACTCTACGATTGCCGCTTGGAGTCAGAAAGGAGCTTTTTGCCGAGGTTTTTTTTTTTGCCTTCCTCTGGATCAACCATTAGGTAGGGTTAAAAAGGAAGGTGAAAGGTTGGACTTGATGGATGTATGTCTTTATTCAACCTCAATTACTATGTTACTAATTTCCCGCATGTGCTGAATCAAACAGTACGCCAAATTTGTTGTGTACACAGAGGCATGGCCACCAACTAATACAAAAATAAACCAATGCATTCGTGCAATTACAGAAAAAAAATAACCAGCTTTGAAGTTTGGATATATTTCAGTTTTTTAAAGAAAAAACCTCAAACTTGGAAATATCCCCTACAAATAATTTTACAACCTGCTAGAGTCCCGTATCGGGTCAGGTTCCCACGGGTTACCCAATTTGCGGGTTGGGTTAGGGTAACCAGCATTGGGTTTGAATTGGTTGCGGGTCTGGTTGGCGTAAAGAGAAGCGGGGGTCACGGCAGGTCGGGTCACAGGTAGAAGAATTCCAGTCTGTGAAAAAAAATGTTTTTTTCCTGTCTGTAATAACTAAAACTGACAATACATTGTTATCAATCCAACACAATGTGCAGTGTGTATAGCTCCTTACACTAAATCACACTATGGCAGATAAAGGGCAAATATATCTAGATGCAAAAGCTCCCAGACTCTTACTGTGTTATTGGCTGGATAAATATTGAGTTATTAACAGATCTAATGTACTTAGAATGTTAGAAAGCAGAGTACAGACAGGGAATGCTGGGAGTTGTAATTTTCAAAACATAGTATAAATATCTACACCCATATAAAGGTGTAGCTATTTCACTGCAGCTCCACCTGCTCCCTACCCATAATCCTCTGTTATGGTACCTGCTCATAGTAAATTTTACTGTCTCCCATAATGCAAGTTTAGAAGGTGGAGATTCAAATATATATTCTGCAGGACATAGTTATAAAATCATAGAGAGGTAACCAGTAGATCTCCAGATTTTTAAAAACTAAACCTCCCAGCTTTCCTTGTCCATACTGTAGAGTGAATGCTGGTAGTTGTAATTACTGGTTACCTATCCCTGTCACAAATCAACAAGAAAATAGTTTCAGATAAAGATATAAAATTAGCAGAGGCCCATGGGTAGGTAGAAGTTGGGGACAGTAGAGGCCCATGGGTAGGTAGAAGTTGGGGACAGTAGAGGCCCATGGGTAGGAAGAAGTTGGGGACAGTAGAGGCCCATAGGTAGGTAGAAGTTGGGGACAGTTATAGGCCCATGGCTAGGTAGTAGGGGACAGTAGAGGCCCATGGGTAGGTAGATAGAAGTTGGGCACAGTAGAGGCCCATGGGTAGGTAGAAGTTGGGGACAGTAGAGGCCCATAGGTAGGTAGAAGTTGGGGACAGTATAGGCCCATGGCTAGGTAGTAGGGGACAGTAGAGGCCCATGGTATGGTAGAAGTTGGGCACAGTAGAGGCCCATGGGTAGGTAGAAGTTGGTGACAGTGGAGGCCCATGGGTAGGTGGTTGGGGACAGTAGAGGCCCATGGGTAGGTAGAAGTTGGGGACAGTATAGTCCCATGGCTAGGTAGTAGGGGACAGTAGAGACCCATGGGTATGTAGAAGTTGGGCACAGTAGAGGCCCATGGGTAGGTAGAAGTTGGGCACAGTAGAGGCCCATGGGTAGGTGGTTGGGGACAGTAGAGGCCCATGGGTAGGTAGAAGTTGGTGACAGTATAGGCCCATGGGTAGGTAGAAGTTGGGGACAGTAGAGGCCCATGGGTAGGTAGCAGTTGGGGACAGTATAGGCCCATGGGTAGGTAGTAGGGGACAGTAGAGGCCCATGGGTAGATAGTTGGAGACAGTAGAGACCCATGGGTAGGTAGTTGGGGACAGTAGGGATATATTATATCAAGTGTACATTGTACCAGGGATCTCCTACCTGTGGGTCTATATTTGTTTGAAGAATATAACTCCCATCATTCCACTACAGCACTGAATATCAGAAGGCATCCAGAGAATGCTGGGAGTTGTAGTTTTTCTGCAAGTTAAAGACCCTGTTATATATTTTAGTGGAATGGTAGGTTTGTTTCTATGAACATTTTTGGTTATGAATTTATTTTAACTTTTAAACTTTTTTATCTTCCCTGTACAAATTTTAGGAAGAAAGACTAAAAGCCGGTCGGATTTAGGGTCCAAAACCTGCGGGTCAGGTCACGGATATGAAGCGGGAAGAAAAGTGGGTTGCGGGTCAGGAGTGGGTTGGAATTTTTCAGGGTTGGGTCGGGTGCGGGTCTGAAAAATTAGACCCCGCAGGACTCTAGCCTGCACATTTATAGCTATGTAACTGTGTCATTCTTTCATACATACATGTACAATTTGCACACAGTTCGTTTTAGAAATTGCAAATTTTCTGAAAAAAGTCAACAGAAATTTCCACTGAATAGCGATCTACTTCCTGTATCAGTGCACACAGAGACATGGTCTGCAAATGGCAAATGGCCTCTACCTAATGTCTCCCAAGACATGAAGTGCATCAATTGACCCTGTGGGTTTGTGTTTACGTATTTCCTAATTCAATTGTTGAGTGGCCCAAGTATAGTATAGTACAGTATAGTATAGTACAGTATAGTACAGTATAGTATAGTATAGTACAGAATAGTATAGTATAGTACTGTATAGTATAGTACAGTATAGTATAGTACAGTATAGTATAGTATAGTATAGTATAGTACAGTATAGTACAGTATAGTACAGTATAGTATAGTACAGTATAGTACAGTATAGTATAGTACAGTATAGTACAGTATAGTATAGTACAGTATAGTATAGTATAGTACAGTATAGTATAGTATTTGAGGTTGAATAAAGACATATGTCCATCCAGTCCAACCCATCTAGCAATAGCCTCATTTCCTGCCTAACTGTTGATCCAGAGAAAGGCAAAAAAAACACCAAATTTATGAAAAGCAAGTGGCAATCGGAAATTTCCAACTCTACTTTATGTATTAATACCAGTAACTTGTAACATTCCTTGTTTGTAGAAACTCATCCAGATTTTTATTAAACTGACCAATGAACCTGCCATAACAACGTCCACTGGAAGACAGTTCCATAGCTTTACCATTCTCACAGTGAAAAACCCTTTCCCAACTTGAAGCCTAAACCTTTTTTCTTCAAGTCTTAAGGGATGTCCTTGTGTCCTCTGACATGTTCTATTGGTGAACAATGCCCCAGATAGTTTATTGTATGCCCCGTTAATGTATTTATACACAGTAATTATATCCCCACGCAAGCGCCTTTTCTCCAGCGTACATAATTCTAACTTTTCCAGTCTCTCTTCATATTTTAAGCTCCCCCAATCCCCTTATTAATTTAGTTGCCCTTCTCTGAACCCTTTCCATTTCAAAGATGTCCTTTTTGTACACAGGATTCCAAAATTGCACTGCATATTCCAAATGAGGCCTTACCTTATGTTAAGAGGGAGAATTACATTTTCCTCCCTTGAATCCATACCTCTCTTTATACAAGACAATACCATGCTGGCTCTGGCACTGCTTGCTACCATTTAAGTTTGTTATCCACCAAAACTCCAAGATTCCTTTCCAACAGGGATTCACTTAGCACAGAGCCATTTATAGTATAAGCAGCACAAGGATTTTTAAGTCCAAAATGCATCACCTTACATTTTCAACATTGAATCTCATCTGCCACTTAGCAGCCCAATGTGACAATCTATCTAGATCTCCTTGCAACGATTGCACATCCTCTGAAGTTTTTAATGGTCAACAACGTTTTGTGTCGTCAGCAAACACAGAAACCTTGCTGACAATACCCACTTCCAAATCATTAATAAATAGATTAAATAGAAGCGGCCATAGCACAGAACCCTGTGGCACCCCACTTAGTACTTTAGTCCATAATGATGAAGCCCCATTAACAACTACTCTGCATCCTATTCATTAACCAATTTTCTATCCATGTACAAATGTGCCTCCCCAGACCAACAGACCTCAGCTTATACATTAGTCGTCTATGGGGGACTGTATCAAAAGCCTTTGCAAAATCCAAGCATCTACTGCTATTCCAGAGTCTAAATTTCTACTTCCTTCCTCATAAAAGCCAAGCAAGTTAGTTTGACAAGATCTATTACTCCTAAATTAATGCTGGTTACTACTTATAATGGCAGTCCTTGAAACATACTCTAGAACATGTCCATTAAACTTTTCAGTATCTTCCCCATCAGTGAAATTAAATTTACAGGCCTGTAATTACCCGGCTCTGAACGACTACCCTTTCTGAATATTGGAATAACATCAGCCTTTTTCCAATCCAGAGGCACACCACCGGACACGAGGGAATCAAAAATAAGAACAATGGCCTAGATAAAACCGATCTTAACTCCCTAAGTACCCGAGGATGTATTTTATCCGGTCCAGGAGATTTATTAATATTAACCTTATTTAGTTTTTTCTGTACCATATCCTCGGTTAACCAAAGTGCACTTAAATCTTTTATACCATTATTGCTACTATACTCTATGATATCTGTACTTGGATCTTCTATAGTGTATACAGAGGGGAAAAAAATACTCAAGACATTTGCTTTATCGCCATCCTTCGTAACTAACTTATCCCCGTTAATTAATGTTGCCACATTCTCAGTCCTCATCTTCTTACAATTAATATACTTAAAAAAAATTTAGGCTTAGGGATGCTTTGTTCTGCTATCCTAACTTCATTATTAATTTTAGCTAGTTTGATTGCTTTCTTACACTCCCTGTTACAGATTTTATTATCCCTAAAGGCCCTTTCTGTTCCCTCGGACTTAAAGGTTTTAAATGCCTTTTTCTTCCTTTCCATTTGCCTCTATTTCCCAGCATTTATTCCAATACCATTTTGGTAAAACCAGCAATTTCCGAAAGATCGCCATTTTCTCTTTTAACTGTGATATAGGAATTAACTAAATAAATGCGGTGATGTACGCCGGTGACGTTGCTAAAAGGGGAAGTTGATGCAATGCGCGCTAAAGGAAAAGTTGGTGTGATAACGTACTATAGGGGAAGTTGATGTGATGCACACTAAAGGGAAATTGATGTGATACGCACTAAAGAGGGAGGTTTATGCTATGCGCGCTAAAGGGTAAATTGATGCGATAGGCGCTAAAGGGGACACTGATGCGATTGGCGCTAAAGGTGGAGTTGGTGCGATGCACGCTAAAAGGGAAGTTGGTTGATGCGATACACTCTAAAGGGGAAGTTGATGCGATATGCACCATAGCGGAAGTTGTTGCAGTATGCGCTAAAGGGGAAGTTAATGGGAGAGGTTTAAAGGGGAAGTTGATGCAATGCGCGCTAAAGGGGAAGTTGGTGTGATACGCGCTATAGGGGAAGTTGATGCGATGCAAACTAAAGGGGAAGTTGATGCGATATGCACCATAGCGGAGGTTGTTGCAATATGCGCTAAAGGGGAAGTTGATGCAATGCGCGCTAAAGGTGAAGTTGGTGTGATACGCGCTATAGGGGAAGTTGATGCGATGCACACTAAAGGGGAAGTTGATGCGATACGCGCTTAAGGGGAAGTTTATGCGATACGCACTAAAGGGGAAATTGATGCGATAGGCGCTAAAGGGGAGGTTGATGCGATACGTGCTAAAAAATTGATGCAATGCATCAAGGGGAAGTTGATGCCATACGCGCTATAGGGGAAATAGGGAGGAAGTTGATGCGACACACTATAAAGGGGGAGTTAATGCAATACACGTTATAGTAGAAGTTGATGCGACAGGCGCTAAAGGGGAAGTTGATGCGATAGGCGCAAAAGGGGAAGTTGATGCAATTGGCGCTAAAGGGGAAGTTGATGCGATACGCACAAAGTTGATGCGATGCATCAAGGGGAAGTACAAGCGATAGAAGCTAAAGGGGAAGTTGATGCAATACGCCTTTAAGGGGAAGTTGATGCAATGCGCCTTAAAGGGGAAGTTGATGGGATAAGCGCTATAGGGGAAAGTTGATGCAATACGCATTAAAGGGGAAGTTGATGCACTGCGCGCTAAAGGGGAAGTTGATGCACTGCGAGCTAAAGGGGAAGTTGATGCACTGCGCGCTATAGGGGAAGTTGATGCACTGCGCACTAAAGGGGAAGTTGATGCGATAGGCACTATAGGGGAAGTTGATGTGACACGTGCTAAAGGGGAAGTTGATGCTATATGTACTAAAGGGGAAATTGATGCTATAGACTCTAAAGGGGAAGTTGATGCAATATGCTCTAAAGGAGAAATTGATGCGATAGGTGCTAAAGGGGAAGTTGATGCAATACGCGTTAAATGGGAAGTTGATACAATACCCATTAAAGGGGAAATTTATGCGATATGCTCTAAAGGAGAAATTGATGCGTTAGGTGGTAAAGGGGAAGTAGATGCAATACGCGTTCAAGGGAAAGTCGATGAGATACGCGCTATAGGGGAAGTTGATGCGCTGCATGCTAAAGGGGAAGTTGATGCGCTGCATGCTAAAGGGGAAGTTGATGCCATACGCGCTAAAGTTGAAATTGATGCAATCGGCACTAAATGGGAAGTTAATGCGATATGCGCTAAAGGGGAATTTGATGCGATACACGCTAAAGGGGAAGTTGATGCGACATGCGCTAAAGGGGAAGTTTGCGCGATATGCCTTAAAGGGGAAATTGGTGCAATATGCGTTAAAGGGGATGTTGGTGTGATAGGCGTTAAAGGGAAAGTTGGTGTGATACGTGTTAAAGGGAAAGTTGGTGTGTTACATGTTAAAGGGGTAGTTGATGCGATATGCATTAAAGGGGAAGTTGGTGTGATATTGAATCCCCCATTGTGTTGCCCCCCCACCAAAGTTTACCAGATTTGCGGCTCCGCTAACCCACGGTGAGTTTGAATGGGTCAGGTTTGGTTAGAAAGCTGCGGGTCCAGGTCTGTTGAATTTTGGATGCAAGTTTGGGTTGGATCTTTCGAAAAACCAGCAACGCCGGGTACTCTGCTAGTATAAATCTAAAAGTAAAAAATAATCCACCAAATATGAATCTCCAATCTCTTAATCAAACGGTGAGCCACATGGTGGGCACAGAAACACAAAGGGGACCAAGGTTTTATTAATTATAGAGAAAAAAACTCAACCAACTATTTTTTTTTTCAACTCTCCTCCGTACAGAGGCAGCAGGTAACAGTTTGACTGGAGAGGACCATCATACATTATAGTTTATGTGTGTCTTATGCTCCAAGCTGTCCAGGAGATAATGGAGCAAATTCATGAGGACAGCAAATGGGGAAGGTCCTGTCCATTTATTTGGCGCTGCAATGGATTTTTTTAAAAAAATGAGGGGAGGGGATTATTGATAGTCTGCTTATCATAGGGTCGTTCTCAATTAGGATGACAGTGTTTCTGTAGTGTAAAACTTTTGCAATAGGAGCTCCAGTGGGTGCTTCTGGTGGTGAGGGTCTGGGTGACTATGGATGTGGGATGAAAGCATGGGAGGACTGGCCCAGTAGGCTGAGGGGCAAATGCCCCCGGGCTGGTCTCCAATGAAAAAATTGGGCTGCCACAGAAGTTATTAGTAAGTTACGTGCTTGAAAGGCCCAGCGCACACCACTAGCTTTAACATGGGCAAGGAACTGGAAACTCCTCCTTCAGATCGTTTACCAGTCAGCCCTCCAGTTTATTAGCAGTGTTAGTTGGTCCCCCAGATCTTTAGCCAGTGTCATCAGCCTTTCAGTTCATTAGCCAGTGTTGTCAGCCCTCCAGTTCATTAGCCAGTGTTTTCAGTCCTTAAGATGGTTAGCCAGTGTAATTCAGCCCTCCCATTCATTAGCCAGTGTTTGTCAGCCCTCCAGTTCATTAGGAACAAAGGAAACTTGACTTACTTGTAAGGGGGAGGGGGAATACTTTTTTTACACTTGCCTTTTTGGCTACATGAGCTGACCGCTTCTCCTCTAGTGAGAGTCAGCTTCAAACATCCAGGCCACACAGGAGAAGCTTACAGCTCATGCAGCCAAAAAGGCAAGTACCAGTAGGTTAGGACCCAGTTAAAGAAAGCAACCTTGACGTGGTGACTGGGCTTAAAATAATTTGGTCAACTTATTGAACTAATTGCTTTTATTTATCTAGGGTTTTATTTTATCCATCCTGCTTTTGTAGCAGCAACCTTATGTAGGTAGCCAACATGCAATTAAAATGGAAATTAAATCTACTCTGTGCTGCATATCTACCTGGCATCCCCAATAAACAACACATTATCTACAAAATCTTTCTCTTATCATTTAAATCCATTCGCTCAGCTTCTCCTTCTTATATTTCTTCTCTTGTGTCCCCATATGACCCATCCTGTACCCTCCGCTTACCACAGAACCATCTCTTATACAGACCCACCCACTCACACTGCTTCCTCTCGCCTTAAACCTTTTTTTCTTGTGTCTCCCGTCCTCTGGAATTCTATTAACCTCTCTCTACGTCAAGAAACCTCAATTAGCAGGTTTAAATCTAACCTCTCATCCTATCTTGCTGAGCACAGCACAGCATAGGAAAACTTACTTACAAAATTTAGTTTTGTAAGTTCTAATAAAATGCAGTTAAAATAGCAATACCATTGCTATTTTAACTGCATTTTATTAGAACTTTCTGAACTTTTTTTCCCCATTGACTTTAATGGGTAGATTTCAAATTACCGAACTTCTGCACTTTAGGAAGTTCATCCATCTCTAGATAGACTTTGGCTGTGTCTAGTTGTCTGTCTCTCCTGTTTGGGCAGGTGGGTCCTCTGGCGATAGCACAGAAGTAGGTGAGTATCCTCAGCAGCAATTTTTCCAAAGTTAGGGGCTCAAAGGATTAGTTACAGGCCAAGTTAGAGTGGAGCTCTTGTAAACTATGTATTGCTACAGGCTGTGCTAGGCCTTGCCCCATCCAACAGTATTTTGAAGTGCTTTTGTTTTTTCACACTAAATGCCTTAATGGCGTTAAGTTCTATACTACAAGGTAGCGCAAAGCTTAATGTTGCCTATATTACATAGGCTGTGCTGCCTTATTTTCAAGAATTTTTGAAAATAGCTCAGTCAACACAAAATGAATCAGGTAGCGTGGGTTTTGGCGCCGCGGTTTGGGCGTCACTGCTTTAGATAGCTTCATGAGGCTGTAGTTGGTTTATTATTTAGCTGGTTTAGAACAACTCTAAAGTCAGGTATCCAACCCCTCCCGACAGTCGCAGAAGTCTCCCAGATTCTCCCCAAACTCCTGCGATTGCAAGCACCTGTATTCTCTGCCCCTAGAATGCCCCTTGTATGTCTGTAACACCCCCAGAATTCCGCATATCCGCTCCACCCCTTATGCCATGCCCCCTACTCATCTCCACCATGCCACCCCCCACCCTGGAAGCTACATTTGGCAGGATGAGATGTCTGTAAAGTAAGGAGTTAGGGCTAGGCCCCTTTAGCCTATTTTGATATGCGCTGTGCACTGCTTTAGCTCAGCCTTCAGCGCACACCAATAGAAGAGGATGGGGATGGCCCCACTATCTCCCCTGCTGTGCGCTGCCGACCCTTTTTGCAGCGCATGTGATCACAATTTTCTGTGCGCATCGCATGCGCTGCCATAGGGTAACATCAAAGCAATCGCAGCGCACACACAGGGTAGCGCACATGAATCGCGCGGTGTTGCAGTTCTGCTGAGTAGCGTGGTTCTTGCATGCTGCCTAGTGGGGCCTTGCCCATAAAAAGGAAATAAGGACTGTGCCATTTAGTAGTATTTCCTTACAGCAGAGATTAAAGGAAACGTTTTCCATTTACCAGAATTTATTTAGGTAATGTATGACAGTTACCATTTCTAAAGGGGAAGTGTATCATATACCAGATAATTCTTATAAAAGAGTTTAAAGGGAAATATATTATGGACAAGAGAGTCATTAAGTGTGCACATTTATTCTGAAAGAATTAAAGGGAAAGCAAACAATTTACCAGTTTATATTTTTACCATTACCATACCTAACCTTGGTGCACAAAATTGCATTTTTAAGACAAAAAGTATGCTTGTTTTTCCTTAGTTCATTTTGTGTACTAAAATTATACACTTGCACTACAATATTTATTTGGTCTACAAAATTTTCTTTTTGCCTACATAATGCTTCTTTCCGACACTTTTTGTAAACAAAAAATATTCTATTTCAATCCACAGTACTTTTGTTCACAAAAAAAAGATTTCGGTCATCAAAATATACATTTTGGTGCTACAGTTGTTTTTGTTGACTAAATGTATATTTTGGTTGACAAAATAAAGTTTTGTCACCAAAACATTGTTTTTTCATGACTGAATTTCTTTTGGTTGACTAAGTATAGTTTTGTCACCAAAAGTGTATTTTTTGTTGACTTAATGTATGTATGCTTCCCACAGAATTTCTTTTGGTCGACTAAATATAGTTTTGTCACCAAAGTATTGTTTTTTTTGTTGACTAAATGATCTGGGAACAAACGGCATGTCATACATTATAAGTAAATGAATCCCACTAAATATTATATATTGTGGGAGAGTGCACTGCTCAATTAGTAGCCACGTAGATCACTTAAATAAAGTGGTGCACTACAGGGATATACCAAATGCTACGAACAAATTTACTGGGACAAAGGAATTCCCACTATAAAAAGATCCCTGAAATAAGGCACAAAACTACAAATGGCTTCAAAATACTAACAACGTTTATTGGTGATCATATACAAAATATCCTCAACATTATAAAATAGTGTCTATCCCTATCTAACCCCTATCCAGTATAGAATCAAGAATATACACCGACATAAAAAGCTAAACAAACACCCAGCCAGGCGTCCCTGGCTATAGCTGTATAGGATAAATCCACCCCCTACTGATCGGTTCAGAGATGTATAGATATAAATGCAAGCTGAATTCCAACATATAGCTGTAACACACAGTACTTACGGACCACGGGACTTAGCGTGAGAAGCCAGGAATGAGGTCAGACGCCACTGTCCTGCACCTCAGACGGACCACACTCTTCACCCGCGTCTTCCACTTCAAAGTTGTCCAATTTCCTCCATGCTGGATATGTTGCTTCAAATACGTGCTGGATCGTGAACCGATCTTAGTGTAGCCTGTGGGCTCCTTCCTCCTTCAGCATACCGACACGTGTTTCGCCCTTCGCTTATCACTTCCGGGCTTCATCAGGGTCAAGATGAAAAAATCCCACTAAATATCAATCTACCACATGTCCAGGATCTAACAGTATGCCACATGTCTGGGTGTGCACAGAAACACAAGGACCACTTGACCAAGGTATAATAACAATGGTAGAGAAAAAATTCAACCAAATCTGTATTTTAAACAGATTTCAGTTTTTTAATTAAACACCCCTTTTACTCAGAAATACCCCCCAAAATATATATATGTTTTTAGAACCTACACACCTTCAGCTATGTAATGGTGTAATTCATACATACCACACGTTAATTTTAGAAAATTGCAAGGTTTAAAGCATAATCCAATTTAAATTTTGTTATAAGGCTAACTTAAACACGTTCAATGGGATTTACCCAGAGCCACAATTGCTCTGGGTAAATCTCCCCACCCAAATTTAATATCAGGATTTTTCAATGCAAGAGTTTAACGGCAGCTATTAGCTGGTGATAAAATCTCATGCTATATGTAGCACCGGTCGTAAGCACCGGTTACACAGGTGTATTTTGCAAAACCCGCACAGTGGGTTTATAATAACCCATATTGAATCATTTAGCGCAACTTTAATAAATGAGCACCATTATCCTGTGTTACATGTGATGTTAATTATCCTGTGTTACATGTGATGTTAATTATCCTGTGTTACATGTGATGTTAATTATCCTGTGTTACATGTGATGTTAATTATCCTGTGTTACATGTGATGTTAATGATCCTGTGTTACATGTGATGTTAATGATCCTGTGTTACATGTGATGTTAATGATCCTGTGTTACATGTGATGTTAATGATCCTGTGTTACTGTGATGTTAATGATCCTGTGTTACATGTGATGTTAATGATCCTGTGTTACATGTGTGTTAATGATCCTGTGTTACATTGAGGTTACGTATCCATGTTACATGTGCTGGTATTTCAGAACAAGTCTATCCATTATTGAATTCAAGCCAATGGGTACATGGATGATCTGTGCACATTTAAACATACTCAAAACTGGTTTAAGAAAAAAGGGTAAAAAGCAGAATGAGAATAAAGGTCACTTTACTTTATATGCAAAATCCATAGTTACTACTAATCAGTACACATACAATATGATACAATTCTGAGTTAATTGTAGAATCCTGATAGAACATAATGATTCCAGCTGTGAAAACATGCATTTGTGTTTCTATGTTTATATTGACTGTATATTGGTTTGTCTCTTTTATTACAGACCCAGCACATTAAACTACAGGGAAATCCGCACTTTTCTCTTTGCCATTGATGAGATTAACAATAACCCTGATCTACTACCCAATATCACCCTGGGATATCATATATATGATTCCTGTGCTGATCCACATCTTGCTACATTAAGTGTCCTACAGATATTATCAGGTCCTGGAGAAATGGTTCCTAATTACTCCTGTAAGGAACAAGGGGAAATATCTGGATTTATTGGAGATAAGACCTCAGTCACGTCTCTGCCTATTGCTCAGTTGCTGGATGTTTATGGATATGCACAGGTAAGTCAATCCCCCTCAAAAAAGTAGTGAAACAATATAATATGGTATACATACATACACAAGGACATTCACTGGGTATATGGGTCTCTCAGTCCCCCATTATATCTACCAGTCAGAACTGTCCTTGGAAGTCATTACAGTACATATTGTATGTATTGCAGAGGTGTTCCCAGTAACAAGCATATACCCTGTGTATACTCTGTCATTGTGTATGTATGTATACCATATTAGTTAGCGCTACTTTGCACTTTTTGAAGTGGCTACCCTGGATGTTTTTAAAAGTTTTAGTAGTATCTCTTCCAAAGGAATAAAGGATTTTTAGTTAAATACTATTTATAGAGTGTTGCATCCTGTATTCTTTTTGTATTCTTTATTAGAGATGTTCGAAACTGGTGAGTTTCATTCCGTTTTCGAATGAGTTTAATACAAATAGTGCTTACCGTATATACTCGAGTATAAACCGAGGTTTTCAGGCTTTAAAAAAAGCCTGAAAATCTTACCTCGGTTTATACTCGAGTCAATCTTCCTCCTACCTTGCCGCTGGCCGCGCGATCCACATCCTCGGTGCGCATCCGGATGATGTCACTACCCGGCGCCTCTCACTTTGCAGCGCCGTGTAGTGACATCATCCGGATGCGCACCGAGGATGAGGAGCGAGCGGCCACCGAACAAGGTAGGAGAATACCTACTATATACAGGGACACCAGGGCAACATCAATAAAGCATCCTCCTTTATTTGTGCATACATATGCACAAATAAAGAAGGTTTTACTCTTATTTGTAAGTATTTGCCACTTAAGATGTTTGAAATCTACAAGTCCCAGCAATAAAGCATGCTGGGAGTTGTAGTTTTCAAACATCTTAAGTGGCAAATACTAACCCCCTCGGTTTATACTCGAGTCAATATCTTTTTCTCCTTTTTTAGCTAAAACTAGGTACCTCGGTTTATACTCGGGACGGTTTATACTCGAGTATATACGGTACTAATTCACTGCGGTGGTCTGGTGTGTAAGACCCCAGACCCTTCGTTTCACAAAATATCACAGTAATATGTTTATTATCATAACTACAGTAATGTGTCTATTATCATAACTACAGTAATATGTTTATCATAACTACAGTAATATGTTTATTATCATAAGTACAGTAATGTGTTTATTATCATAACTACAGTAATGTGTCTATTATCATAACTACAGTAATGTGTTTATTATCATAACTACAGTAATGTCTATTATCATAACTACAGTAATGTGTTTATTATCATAACTACAGTAATGTGTTTATTATCAAAATTACAGTAATGTGTTTATTGTCATAACTACAGCAATGTGTTTATTGTCATAACTACAGCAATGTGTTTATTATCATAATTACAGTAATGTGTTTATTATCATAACTACAGTAATGTGTTAATGTGTTTATTATCATAACTACAGTAATGTGTTTATTATCATAACTACAGTAATGTGTTTATTATCATAACTACAGTAATGTGTTTATTATCATAATTACAGTAATGTGTTTATTATCATAACTAATGTAATGTGTTTATTATCATAACTAATGTAATGTGTTAATGTGTTTATTATCATAACTACAGTAATGTGTTTATTATCATAATTACAGTAATGTGTTTATTATCATAATTACAGTAATGTGTTTATTGTCATAACTACAGTAATGTGTTTATTGTCATAACTACAGCAATGTGTTTATTATCATAACTACAGTAACGTGTTTATTATCATAACTACAGTAACGTGTTAATGTGTTTATTTTCATAACTACAGTAACGTGCTTATTATTATATAGTGACAGTGAATTATTATTATTTTTTGTTGTTAGTACATGCACCAATTGTTTTAACAGTATTATGGCTATTATCTTTTAAAATGGGATGCAACAGGGCTGATGTAACTTTTTACCTTGTTACCGTGGCTATATAACAACTGATTAGTTGCTGCAAATTAAAAACACAAACTTTTGCTTCTCTTATTGCATAAGCCCCAATAATTGTTATGTTTGTATTCCATTGACTTTAGTGGAGTTCATAGTGGAATTTTGGGAAGTTTTGTGTTTTAGAAATATAAAATCTACTCAGAATTTAAAAACTTAGCAGGTTATTCAATAAAAGTTCTTCTCATTTAAAATGGTGCTAATTTTGCCCCAGCCAATCAGACATCATTTAACATTTGAAAGCTAACATCTGATTGGTTAGGGCAAAATTAGCACCATTTTAAACGATAAGAACTTTTATTGAATAACCCTGTTAGTGAGTAATATGGAAGCTAAACAAGGGAAGGCTCCCAAATTATTACTTTACTATAATAGAATTTTACCACAACATATAAATAGGCAGAATTTCTAGCAATAATACAGGCATCATTTCTGGCAACATTCCATTGTAGATTGCACATAGTATAATGTTTATAATCTTGAAATCTTCCATGGTGGTTTCAGAGAACCATTTGGGAAACCTGCTAGATAGACATTGCTTACTCCATTTTCCAATTTACTTTAAAGAGAAGCATTTGGATGTTTTAGTGTCTTACGTTATGTTTTCTGTGCTTTATTCTTTGGCTTTCAGATCAGCATTGGTTCAGCGGACTATAAACTAAATAACAAAGAACTATATCCTTACTTTTTTAGTTCGGATTGGAATGATCACATCCAACACATTGCGATTGCCAAGCTTCTGGAAGAGTTAGGTTGGACCTGGGTGATCATTCTGGCAGCTGCTGATGAAGGTGGAGAAACAGAAAGTCAGAACCTCCAAACGGAGATCACCAAACATGGAGTCTGTGTTGACTTCATTGTCACCATTACAGGTGATGTTAATAGTGATAAAAGAAAAGCTGAAAGAATAAAACAGTCAACTGCTGAAGTTATTGTCCTCTGTGGGACACCGTCTTATCCCATTTTATTGTCTATGGGGAGGATAGAACAAAATATTTATAAAAAGACTGTGGTGGCTCCAATGAAATGGGCTTCCCTCTCAAAAGACCCTCCAAGTGTTTTTAATGGCAGTTTGTATTTCCAGTATCCAAATGGTGATGTTGATATGTTAGTACAGACTTTTCATGAATATATGTTATCAGTAAGAAATGATACGTTACTACAAGATTCACTGATGTTCTACTTGCAATGTTGGTCACGTGATGAGAAAAAAACGATTCTTTAAAGATATTTATAAAACTTTTTATTTGAAATGTACCGGAGAGAAACTTTGAATGATAGGCACCTATATTATAGACCCATTAACAAAGTGTACAGATCAGTCTATGCAATGGTGTATGCACTGCACTATATGGTTTCTTTATCTGGAACTCACACGAAAGACAATTCAACATAAGGACATATAGAAAAAAGGTAAACTACTCCTGTCAAAAAATGTTTTAATAATCTATTTTTTCAAATATAAAAAAATAATAATACACATATACAATATGTACCTTGGATATAAAAGTCTGCACACCCCTTTAAAATGTCAGTATTTACATTATAGGAAAACAAGATAAATCCTGTAAGAACATATTCCACCTTCATTAAACATTTCCCTTCTGGAAATCTATAACAAACTAAACTAGTTAAGAGTAAAGAGAATAAAGATGGTTGCATTAGTGTGCACTGTGCTCATCTTAATATTTGGTTAAAGCTTTTTTTCATTTTAGTACAGAGCTTAATCATTTGCGGCCTCATTAACATGGGAGGCTCTGGGCTCTTTTCTAGTTGCTCCAACCGATTTTATGTTGGTTAACGTTACTTTAACTCCCAGTCCCAGCTCGGACTTTTCGAACTATCCCGGACCCAGATTTTAGATATTTTCGGACTTTCGCTAATATCGAATGTTCGAACCCGTTCGAAAATCAAACCCGCATGTAAAGGGTCCTTTAAAACCTATACGCGAGCATCGAATCCGCGAGTAAAATGTCTATGGTATCTAGGCGCGAAAAAGCGAACATCGATTCCATGAGTAAAGTGTCCATTAAAACCTTTACGCAAGTATCGAATCTGTGAGTAAAATGTCCATGGTATCTAGGCGCGAACATCGAATTCGCGAGTAAAGTGTACATGGTACCTAGGCGCGAAAAAGCAACATCGATTCCATGAGTAAAGGGTCCATTAAAGCCTATACGCGAGCATCGAATCCACGTAAAATGTCCATGGTATCTAGGCGCGAACATCGAATCCGCGAGTAAAGTCTCCATTAAAGCCTAACGCGAGCATCGAATCCGCGAGTAAAATGTACATGGTACTTAGGCGCGAACATCGAATCCGCGAGTAAAGTGTCCATGGTACCTAGGCGCGAACGAACTCGAAAATAGCACGAATGAGAGTAAAATCGATTTTTGGAAAGTCCTGGATATTCGAACATGTTCCCAGACCATTCCCAGGTCCCACAGCCATTTACATTAAGTTACCATTGATATTTTAATTGTATTTCATTAGAACTTTTTGAACTATTTGACTCCCATTGACTTTAATGGGTCCGTTTTCCAACTTTCCATATAGTTCGAAAGTTCGAAAACGGACCGAACTTTCAATAGTTCGACCATCTCTAGCTACTTCTAGTGAGAGATTTTAATAACCTTATGGTTGGTGTTACAATCACACTATGGGTAAATCCTTTGGGATATTGATATTGAATCGTGTACAGCAGATTTATCCAAAAGATGCCAAATCTTATTTAAAACCAGTCTAATAAAATTCCAATCATTGTTATACTCGGGATGATATAACTGTTATAATATCTTTTTTATTGGATATTTGGCATGTTTATAGACTTTCCGTAACCAGGATCTCGGGTAGCGCTTTCTAAGAATCTATTATTTAAGTCATTTGCTGAATTTTCAAAATACAGTAATTTAACGTAGAGCAGGTTAGTATGCTCTAATACATTTTCCTGTTGAGATCCCCTTAATGCAGGGGGTACATACATTTCACAGGGTATTTCCTGACGTTGATTTTCTAAAGATATTACAGGGAGATGCAATATCCCGCGCTAACGAGAAATAAGCGCAAAATCACGCTAACCTATGTACTAATGTGTTTAGCGCCGTGTCACAATTTTTTTTACTTTGCGCAGCGCAAAGCGATGCAATAAATTTTAAAATATTCACGAAACAGGGGGAAGGGGGTCGCCGCAACGTACACCGCTAAAAAAATAAACTCTAAAACAATAATAAAAAACCTAAACTAAATACACTAATCAAAACCAACAAAAAAAAGCCTAAAAATAAACTACACCGCTAACGAAACCATGATATAAAAAAAAAACAATCCAACTAAACCCTCCAAAAACCGCTTTTTATAAAACTAAAAATAAAAAAAAATACCCGCTAAAAAAAAAAACACCACTACCTAAACTAGAATAGTAAAAACCGCTAAAAACAAACAAAAAAAAAAACCGCTACCCCCAAAGAAAAAAAAAAATAACCAAATAACCCAGCTAAAGTCAAAAGAACTAAATAATAAAATAAAAACCGCTAAATAAATAAACTAAAACTAAAAATAAAACCGCTAAAAAAAATAAAAGGCTATAAACAAAAAAAAAATTAAAAAAAAAAATATAATACTACACCACTAAAATAAAATAACAAAAACCCGAAGTGTTCGCAATGTATTAATGGTTGCAAAGTGGTTAATATATTGTGGAAAACAAGTGCACGTAGGTTGCGATAGGGAATATAATGCATCTCCCCCTTATTAGTGTGTAATCTTTTACCTCCCCATAAAATGATGACATCATAAATATATCTGGCTCAACTATGTTTATTCCATGGCCCAGATTTATTTACAATTGGAGAAATGGCTCTTTCCCATTCACCCAAATATATTCCTGCATATGTGGCACATCAGGCTGTCCTCATTGCTGTTCTGTGTCTTTGATGGTAGAACTGATCATTTAAAATAAAATATTATTATTTTCCAAAATTATTTTTAACAGCTCCATCACTAAGCCCAAATTTTTTGTAGATTCCCCCCCCCTCATGTTTCCAAATTTGTCAATCATTCTTAAAGGGTATCCATACTTTTCAATATTATTAATTTTTTTCAAAAATTTAACTTTTTTGATTTAAAATCTGAGCTGTAGATTCTGAGATATCATCATTTGAAATATCAGCATTAACAGGGAAAAATCTGTCAACCCAGAAGTAGAAATCATAATATGTTCCCCATCTCGGACATCTTACTAGGATATTTTGCTGGCTGCTAGCACACTTTCGGGGAGATTCAATATGGGTCAAATCTGTGTGAAACCCACGTTAACCTGAAGTACCGTAATTTGGGGTTAACGTGTGTTCTACATGGATTTTAGGGCACAACGCTATTTCCAAATGTTTTTGGAAATAGCGTTGTGCTACCGATACAAAACCCCTTGTAGTTTCACGCTACCTTGAGGTCTTTAATCCGGCGCAACCGGAACTTTTACCTTCATGCGATACCACTGACTCACATTCTGTTTCATTGTAGGGAGGTATTAATACTTTTCTCTTGGTCTCTTACTTATATCCTACAGTTACATCTCTATCTAAACAATCTGCACTTTGAGGATCCCTGGGGGAGAGAAGTTAATTACAATGGGAACGGAGAAGTTCTTGGATATTATTCAATTATTAACTGGTATGACAACAGGGGAATGTTTCATCGTGAAATTGGATATTTTACTCGCTCAGAATCTGAAGGGATTATCCAACTCTATGAAAACTATTTAGTTTTGAAAAAATACACCAAAGACTGGGTATGGAAAGAATCGTTTTGGTGTTTTGTGTGAATAAAATGAAACATTAGTTCTCCACTTTTTTAGGAAATGACATTTATAAAGTAGCAACAATAACCAATTAATACCAATGAAGACATGTTTGCCTATGTAAAAAGGCAGATAACTAGAGATGGACCCCAACCCAGTTCCAAAGTGGATTGACTGATGCGCTGGAACTCGGACTTTGCAGATTTCTGATTTTTCTGATTTTTTGATAATGTTTTTGATAATTATCGAACATTAAAGAATTTTTAATTTAAAAATTAAAGTTCAAAATGTAAAGATTTTTGCCATTGATTGACATGTTATCATTGATACGTGTTACAATAAGTTACCGTTTCTATTTATACTTTATTTTAGGTTTTAACCTCCATCGACACTATGGGATTTTTCAGAAAATCAGCAAATCTGCAAGCGGGACAGATTTTACTGAGTTCAGCACATCTCTATACCCACCAAGGAACATTTACCCTAGAACACTGGGAGGAAAACCAAGATTGCACCAACAAACTAGCAGGGAAGAAGTATAAATGGAGTTAGGTGCCATTTAGGTTTAAATTCTGTCTAAAGAAAAGGGATATGACAGTATAATCAACTGTTCTAAAGTTCATACAAAAATATATTTGAGAATGTTTTAGGACCAGGATAAGGATCAGGTTCAGGTGGCAACACTATAAAAGAAGAAGCTCAGAATGAGAACTGGCCTAAGGCTGCTCTGCTACTTGATTATCATTAGCTGGCTGAGATGTGTCTGTCTCTGCCAGAGGCACCCTGCACAGAAGGGAATTCTCCATGGAAAGGCATTAGGTGGTGGGCCATCCCTGAGGTATCTATTACCTTAGGATTGTGCTTGCCTTGGGATATTTGTATCAGAGATGACTGTAAGCCCTAAAGGGCACTTCTTGCTGTTGTTCCCTGCTATACCTTGTGGGTGCTTTCTTGGTTACATTGCCAGGTTTCCTAGATTACCTGGCTGGTGTTCTGATTTCACATTTTGTGGAATTAACTTTTAACACGTAATGTCACTGGACAACAGAGAAATGAAAAGGTTGATAAAACATGCAAACAGTAGCAGCTAGTGGTAGTAGAAAGGAACCAAGTAGAGATAGTGTAACTTATAGAATTATGTCTGTTTGTGTTTTAAACTTCAGACTTTAAAACACATTATAATCATGGGTAAAACTCATATTTTAATGATATATTCAATATTAATATTCAAACCAGCCAAGGCATATCTACCATCCCACTAGACCACGAGGGGGTCCAAGGACAAAAGGGCCCTTCACCTCGAATTGATTTTAGAGGTGGAAAATATATCATCTATACTAATAAAAGGCAAAGCCCTCACTCACTCACTCACTCATCACTAATTCTCCAACTTGCCGTGGAGGCAGACGGCTTAAATTTGGCAGGCTCATTCATTGCACCTTACTTACAAAAGTTAAGCAGGTTTCGTTTCGAAATTCCACCTGTAACGGTGAGTATCTGACATTGCACCTGTAACGGTGAGTATCTGACATTGCACCTGTAACGGTGAGTATCTGACATTGCACAGACTTATGGTTACCTAGCTTACAAGCTATACAAATCTATATGGTTGGTCCGATTTCAACCAATTTGGTAGCATATCTCCTTTACCAGTTAAAAGGTTAACGAAATATTTTTTTAGGGTGGGGGTGAATGGGGGGGAATAGAATTTTGAACTCCTGCACACTAACGGCTGGACCGATTTTTATCAAAATTTCAGGGTGTGTGCGGGGACTGGCTGAGGTGTAAGGGGAAGTTTGGAGGGTGGACATAGAGGAATAGTGGGGGGTATTGGGGGCAGACGGCAGCTCATTCATTGCACCTACTTACAAAAGTTAAGCAGGTTTCTTTCGAAATTCCCTGTAACGGTGAGTATCTGACATTGCCCTGTAACGGTGAGTATCTGACATTGCACCTGTAACGGTGAGTATCTGACACTTGCACCTGTAAGGTGAGTACTGAATTGCACCTGTAACGGTGAGTATCTGACATTGCACCTGTAACGGTGAGTATCTGTGACATTCACCTGTAACGGTGAGTATCTGACATTGCACAGACTTATGGTTACCTAGCTTACAAGCTATACAAATCTATATGGTTGGTCCGATTTCAACCAAATTGGTATGCATATACTCCTTTACCAGTAAAAGGTTAACGAAATATTTTTTTTAGGGTGGGGGTGAATGGGGGGGGAATAGAATGTTGAAATCCTGCACACTAACGGCTGGACAATTTTTATCAAAAATTCAGGGCGTGTGCGGGGACTGGCTGAGAACCAACATTGCAAAAAGCCACCAACCGAAGCGCGGTATTTTGCTAGTTAGGTTATAAATTAACCGAATCCATTCAGGATTATGTTATTATATTTGTGCTTTCATTCTACATTAACTATATTTACATTATGTTAACAGCACCAAATGCATCAATAAAGTTTAACTATCAATGTGATAATCCAAGAGATTAAAACTACGCAATTGGTTCAGATAGACCTGGACCTAGACCCTATAGAGCACCTCAACCATTAAACACTTACAGGGTTATTCATAAAAGTTCTTATCATTAAAAATGGTGCGAGTTTTGCCCAACCAATCAGATTTAGCTTTCAAATGTTAAATAATATCTTGTTGGGGCAAAATTAACACAATATTTTCTTTATTAAATCTCTCTCTACAGCCTCCTTCTTTCTTTTCTCCTCCTCCTCTCTCTACCTCCTTCTCTCTATCCTCCTCTTTTCTTCCATCTCCTCCTTTTTCCCACCTCTTTTCTCTCCTCACCTCCTCTATCTCCTCCCTCTCTCCTCCCCCTCTCCTCCCTCCTCTCCCCATCAATTTCTTCTCCACTCTCCCTTGTTCTCTCTCTCCCCCTTCTCTTTCTCACTCTCTACTCCACCTCCCCTACCTCCCTCTCACTCTCTACCTCCTCTCTCTCTCACCCCCTCCCTCCTTTCTCTCTCACTCATTTCTCTCTTCCCCTTCTCTTTCTCGCCCCCCCCTTCTTTCTCTTACCCCTCCTCTGTCACAACTCTCTCCCCCTCCTCTATCTCCCCTCTCCTCTCTCTGCCTCTCTCCTCTCTCCCCCTCTTTCTCTCTCTCTCACCCATCTCTTTTTCTCTCTCCTCCCCTCCCATCTCTCTCTCCCTCCCCTTTCTCTTTCTCTCTCTCCTCCCCTTCTCTTTCTCTCTCTCCCTCCCCATTCTCTCTCTCTCTCTCTCTCCTCCTATTTCCCCCCCTTTGCATTTCCAAACGACGTACATGTAAGACCACTTTTGTAAGATTTTATGAGAGCTGACAGTGTTTGGAGAAGAGAGGAGTAATAGAGAATTGTGCTTTTGCACTAATTTGTGTTAAAAGGTGTGGGGGTCATTCTACTGGGACCAAGCTGCCTGGCAACAATGAACCACTGCCACTCAAAGCTTGGTATATTGTATAATGATGAATAGGTTCAAATTACCGAACTTCTGCACTTTAGGAAGTTCATCCATCTCTAGATAGACTTTGGCTTGTTCTAGTTGTCTGTCTCTCCTTTTTGGGCAGGTGGGTCCTCTGGCGATAGCACAAAGTAGGAGTATCCTCAGCACAATTTTTCCAAAGTTAGGGGCTCAAAGGATTAGTTACAGGCCAATTAGAGTGGAGCTCTTGTAAACTATGTATTGCTACAGGCTGTGCTAGGCCTTGCCCCATCCAACAGTATTTTGAAGTGCTTTTGTTTTTCACACTAAATGCCTTAATGGCGTTAAGTTCATACTACAGGTAGCGCAACTTAATGTTGCCTATATTACATAGGCTGTGCTGCCTTATTTTCAAGAATTTTGAAATAGCTCAGTCAACACAAAATGAATCAGGTAGCGTGGTTTTGGCGCCGCGGTTTGGGCGTCACTGCTTTAGATACTTCATGAGGCTGTAGTTTGGTTTTTATTTAGCTGGTTTAGAACAACTCTAAAGTCAGGTATCCAACCCCTCCCGACAGTCGCAGAAGTCTCCCAGATTCTCCCCAAACTCCTGCGATTGCAACACCCTGTATTCTCTGCCCCTAGAATGCCCCTTGTATTTCTGTAACACCCCCAGAATTCCGCATATCCGCTCCACCCCTTATGCCATGCCCCCTACTCATCTCCACCATGCCACCCCCCACCCTGGAAGCTACATTTGGCAGGATGAGATGTCTGTAAAGTAGGAGTTAGGGCTAGGCCCCTTTAGCCTATTTTGTATGCGCTGTGCACTGCTTTAGCTCAGCCTCAGCGCACACCAATAGAAGAGGATGGGGATGGCCCCACTATCTCCCCTGCTGTGCGCTGCCGACCTTTTTGCAGCGCATGTGATCACAATTTTCTGTGCGCATCGCATGCGCTGCCATAGGTACATCAAAGCATCGCAGCGCACACCAGGGTAGCGCACATGAATCGCGCGGTGTTGCAGTTCTGCTGAGTAGCGTGGTTCTTGCATGCTGCCTAGTGGGCCTTGCCCATAAAAAGGAAATAAGGACTGTGCCATTTAGTATTATTTCCTTACAGCAAGATTAAAGGAAAACGTTTTCCATTTACCAGAATTTATTTGTAATGTATGACGTTACCATTTCTAAAGGGAAGTGTATCATATACCAGATAATTCTTATAAAAGAGTTTAGGGAAATATATTATGGACAAGAGAGTCATTAAGTGTGCACATTTATTCTGAAAGATTAAAGGGAAAGCAAACAATTTACCAGTTTATATTTTGTTTACAAAGATTAAGGGAAAGATTGACATTTACCATTACCATTCCATACATAACTCTTGGTGCCAAAATTGCATTTTTAAGACAAAAAGTATGCTTGTTTTTCCTTAGTTCATTTTGTTTACTAAAATTATACACTTGCACTACAAATTTATTTGGTCTACAAAATTTTCTTTTTGCCTACATAATGCTTCTTTCCGACATTTTGTAAACAAAAAATATTCTATTTCAATCCACAGTACTTTTGTTCACAAAAAAAAATTTCGGTCTCAAAATATACATTTTGGTGCTACGTTTGTTTTGTTGACTAAATGTATATTTTGTTGACAAAATAAAGTTTTGTCACCAAAACATTGTTTTTTCATGACTGAATTTCTTTTGGTTGACTAAGTATTTTTTGTCACCAAAAGTGTATTTTTTGTTGACTTATGTATGTATGCTTCCCACAGAATTTCTTTTGGTCGACTAAATATAGTTTTGTCACCAAAGTATTGTTTTTTTGTTGACTAAATGATCTGGAAACAAACGGCATGTCATACATTATAAGTAAATGAATCCCACTAATATTATATATTGTGGGAGAGTGCACTGCTCAATTAGTAGCCACGTAGATCTTAAATAAAGTGGTTGCACTACAGGGATATACCAAATGCTACGAACAATTTACTGGGACAAAGGAATTCCCACTATAAAAAGATCCCTGAAATAAGGCACAAAACTACAAATGGCTTCAAAATACTAACAACGTTTATTGGTGATCATATACAAAATATCCTCAACATTATAAAATATGTTCTATCCCTATCTAACCCTATCCAGTAAGAATCAAGAATATACACCGACTAAAAAGCTAAACAACACCCAGCCAGGCGTCCCTGGCTATAGCTGTTATAGGATAAATCCACCCCCTACTGATCGGTTCAGAGATGTATAGATATAAATGCGCTGAATTCCAACTATAGCTGTAACACACAGTACTTACGGACCACGGGACTTAGCGTGAGAAGCCAGGAATGAGTCAGACGCCACTGGTCCTGCACCTCAGACGGACCACACCTTCACCCCGTCTTCCACTTCAAAGTTGTCCAATTTCCTCCATGCTGGATATGTTGCTTCAATACGTGCTGGATCGTGAACCGATCTTAGTTGTGCCTGTGGGCTCCTTCCTCCTTCAGCATACCGACACTGTTTTCGCCCTTCGCTTATCACTTCCGGCTTCATCAGGGTCAAGATGAAAAAATCCCACTAAATATCAATCTACCACATGTCCAGGATCTAACATTATGCCACATGTCTGGGTGTGCACAGAAACACAAGGACCACTTGACCAAGGTATATAACATGGTAGAGAAAAAATTCAACCAAATCTGTATTTTAAACAGATTTCAGTTTTTTTATTAAACACCCCTTTTACTCAGAAAAACCCCCCAAAATATATATATGTTTTAGAACCTACACACCTTCAGCTATGTAATGGTGTAATTCATACATACATCACACATTTAATTTTAGAAAATTGCAAAGGTTTAAAGCATAATCCAAATTAAATTTTGTTAAGTAAGGCTACATTAAACACGTTCAATGGGATTTACCCAGAGCCACAATTGCTCTGGGTAAATCTCCCCACCCAAATTTAATATCAGGATTTTTCAATGCAAGAGTTTAACGGCAGCTATTAGCTGGTGAATAAACTCATGCTATATGTAGCACCGGTCGTAAGCACCGGTTACACAGGTGTATTTTGCAAAACCCGCACAGTGGGTTTATAATAACCCATATTGAATCATTTAGCGCAACTTTAATAAATGAGCACCATTATCCTGTGTTATTGATGTTACTTATCCTGTGTTACATGTTAATTATCCTGTGTTACATGATGTTAATTATCCTGTGTTATGTGATGTAATTATCCTGTGTTACATGTGAGTGTTATGATTCTGTGTTACATGTGATGTTAATGATCCTGTGTTAATGTTGGTTAATGATCCTGTGTTACTGTTGTTGTAATGATCCTGTGTACATGTGATGTTAATGATCCTGTGTTACATGTGAGGTTAATGATCCTGTGTTACTGTATGTTATGATCCTGGTTAATGTGATGTTAATGATCCTGTGTTACATGTGATGTTAATTATCCCATGTTACATGTGCTGGTATTTCAGAACAAGTCTATCCATTATTGAATTCAAGCCAATGGGTACATGGATGATGTGTCACATTTAAACTACTCAAAACTGGTTTAAGAAAAAGGGTAAAAGACAGAAGAGAATAAAGGTCACTTTACTTTTATGCAAAATCCATAGTTACTACTAATCAGTACACATACAATATGATACATTCTGAGTTAATTGTAGAATCCTGATAGAACATAATGATTCCAGCGTGAAAACATGCATTTGTGTTTCTATGTTTATATTGACTGTATATTGGTTTGTCTCTTTTATTACAGACCCAGCACATAAACTACAGGGAAATCCGCACTTTTCTCTTTGCCATTGATGAGATTAACAATAACCCTGATCTACCTACCCAATATCACCCTGGGATATCATATATAGATTCCTGTGCTGATCCCATCTTGCTACATTAAGTGTCCACAGATATTATCAGTTCTGGAGAATGGTTCCTAATTACTCCTGTAAGGAACAAGGGGAAATATCTGGATTTATTGGATAGACCTCAGTCACGTCTCTGCCTATTGCTCAGTTGCTGGATGTTTATGGATATGCACAGGTAAGTCAATCCCCCTCAAAAAAGTAGTGAAACAATATAATATGGTATACATACATCACAAGGACATTCACTGGTATATGGGTCTCTCAGTCCCCCATTATATCTACCAGTCAGAACTGTCCTTGGAAGTCATTACAGTACATATTGTATGTATTGCAGAGGTGTTCCCAGTAACAAGCATATACCCTGTGTATCACTTGTCATTGTGTATGTATGATACCATATTAGTTAGCGCTACTTTGCACACTTTTGAAGTGGCTACCCTGGATGTTTTTAAGTTTTAGTAGTATCTCTTCCAAAGGAATAAAGGATTTTTAGTTAAATACTATTTATAGAGTGTTGCATCCTGTATTCTTTTTGTATTCTTTATTAGAGATGTTCGAAACTGGTGAGTTTCATTCCGTTTTCGAATGAGTTTATACAATAGTGCTTACCGTATATACTCGATTATAAACCGAGGTTTCAGCTTTAAAAAAACTGAAAATCTTACCTCGGTTTATACTCGAGTCAATCTTCCTCTACCACCTTGCCGCTGGCCCGAGATCCACATCCTCTGCGCATCCGGATGATGTCACTACCCGGCGCCTCTCACTTTGCAGCGCCGTGTATGACATCATCCGGATGCGCACCGAGGATGAGGAGCGCGCGCCACCGAACAAGGTAGGAGAATACCTACTATATACAGGGACACCAGGGCAACATCAATAAAGCATCCTCCTTTATTGTGCATACATATGCACAAATAAAAGGTTTTACTCTTATTGTAAGTATTGCCACTTAAGATGTTTGAAATCTACAACTCCCAGCAATAAAGCATGCTGGGAGTTGTAGTTTCCAAACATCTTAAGTGGCAAATACTAACCCCCTCGGTTTATACTCGGTCAATATCTTTTTCTCCTTTTTTTAGCTCGAGTCAATATCTTTTTCTCTTTTTTTTAGCTCGAGTCAATATCTTTTTCTCCTTTTTTAGCTAAAACTAGGTACCCGGTTATCGTTATACTCGGGACGTTTATACTCGAGTATATACGGTACTAATTCACTGCGGTGGTCTGGTGTGTAAGACCCCAGACCCTTCGTTTCACAAAATATCACAGTAATATGTTTATTACATACTACAGTAATGTGTCTATATCATAACTACAAATATGTTTATCATAACTACATAATATGTTTTATTATCATAAGTACAGTAATGTGTTTATTATCATAACTACAGTAATGTGTCTATTATCATAACTACAGTAATGTGTTTATTATCATAACTACAGTAATGTCTATTATCATACTAGTATGTGTTATTATCATACTACAGTAATGTGTTTATTATCAAAATACAGTAAGTGTTTATTGTCAATACTACAGCAATGTGTTTTTTTGTCATAACTACAGCAATGTGTTTATTATCATAATTACAGTAATGTGTTTATTATCATAACTACAGTATGTGTTAATTGTTTATTATCATAACTACAGTAATGTGTTTTATTATCATAACCAGTAATGTGTTTATTTCATAACTACATAATGTGTTTATTATCATAATTACAGTAATGTGTTTATTATCATACTAATGTATGTGTTTATTATCATACTATGTAATGTGTTATGGTTTATTATCATAAACTACGTAATGTTTTATTATCATAATTACAGTAATGTTTTTTATTATCATAATACAGTAATGTGTTTATTTTCATAACTACAGTAATGTGTTTATTGTCATAACTACACAATTTGTTTATTATCATAACTACAGTAACGTGTTTATTATCATAACTACAGTAACGTGTTAATGTGTTTATTTTCATAACTACAGTAACTGCTTATTATTATATAGTGAACGTGAATTATTATTATTTTTGTTGTTAGTACATGCACCAATTGTTTTAACAGTATTATGGCTATTATCTTTAAAATGGGATGCAACAGGGCTGATGTAACTTTTTACCTTGTTACCGTGGCTTATACAACTGATAGTTGCTGCAAATTAAAAACACAAACTTTTGCTTCTCTATTGCATAGCCCCAATAATTGTTATGTTTGTATTCCTTGACTTTATGGAGTTCATAGTGGAATTTGGGAAGTTTTGTGTTTTTAGAAATATAAAATCTACTCAGAATTTAAAACTTAGCAGGTTATCATAAAAAAAGTTCTTCTCATTTAAAATGGTGCTAATTTGCCCCAGCCAATCAGACTCATTTAACATTTGAAAGCTAACATCTGATTGGTTAGGGCAAAATTAGCACCATTTTAAACGTAAGAACTTTTATTGAATAACCCTGTTAGTGAGTAATATGGAAGCTAAACAAGGGAAGGCTCCCAAATTATTACTTTACTATAATAGAATTTTACCACAACAATATAATAGGCAATTTCTAGCAATAATACAGGCATCATTTCTGGCAACATTCCATTGTAGATTGCACATAGTATAATGTTTATAATCTTGAAATCTTCCATGGTGGTTTCAGAGAACCATTTGGGAAACCTGCTAGATAGACTTCTTACTCTCATTTTCCAATTTACTTTAAAGAGAAGCATTTGGATGTTTTAGTGTCTTACGTTATGTTTTCTGTGCTTTTATTCTTTGGCTTCAGATCGCATTGGTTCAGCGGACTAAACTAAAAAACAAAAGAACTATATCCTTACTTTTTTAGTTTCGGATTGGAATGATCACATCCAACACATGCGATTGCCAAGCTTCTGGAAGAGTTAGGTTGGACCTGGGTGATCATTCTGGCAGCTGCTGATGAAGGTGGAGAAACAGAAAGTCAACCCTCACACGGAGATCACCAAACATGGAGTCGTGTTACTTCATTGTCACCATTACAGGTGATGTTAATAGTGATAAAGAAAAGCTGAAAGAATAAACAGTCAACTGCTGAAGTTATTGTCCTCTGTGGGACACCGTCTTATCCCATTTTATCGTCATGGGGAGGATAGACAAAATATTTATAAAAAGACTGTGGTGGCTCCAATGAAATGGGCTTCCCTCTCAAAAGACCCTCCAAGTGTTTTTAATGGCAGTTTGTATTTCCAGTATCCAAATGGTGAGTTGATATGTTGTACAGACTTTTCATGAATATATGTTATCAGTAAGAAATGATACGTTACTTACAAGATTTACTGATGTTCTACTTGGAATGTTGGTCACGTGATGAAGAAAAAACAGATTCTTTAAAGATATTATAAAACTTTTTATTTGAAATGTACCGGAGAGAAACTTTGAATGATAGGCACCTATATTATCCCCATTAACAAAGTATACAGATCAGTCTATGCAATGGTGTATGCACTGCACTAATGGTTTCTTTATCTGGCAATCACACAAAAGACAATTCAACATAAGGACATATGAAAAAAGGTAAACTACCTGTCAAAAAAAGTTTTAATAATCTATTTTTTCAAATATAAAAAAAATAATACACATATACATATGTACCTTGGATTAAAAAGTCTGCACACCCCTTTAAAATGTCAGTATTTACATTATAACGGAAAACAAGATATCCTGTAGAACATATTCCACCTTCATTAAACATTTCCCTCTGGAAATCTAAACAAACTAAACTAGTTAAGAGTAAAGAGAATAAAGATGGTTGCATTAGTGTGCACTGTGCTCATCTTAATTTGGGTTAAAGCTTTTTTTCATTTATACAGAGCTATCATTTGCGGCCTCATTAACATGGGAGGCTCTGGCTCTTTTTCTAGTTGCTCCAACCGATTTTATGTTGGTTAACGTTACTTTAACTCCCAGTCCCAGCTCGGACTTTTCGAACTATCCCGGACCCAGATTTTAGATATTTTCGGACTTTCGCTAAATATCGAATGTTCGACCGTTCGAAAATCAAACCCGCATGTAAAGGTCCTTTAAAACCTATACGCGAGCATCGAATCCGCGAGTAAAATGTCTATGGTATCTAGCCGCGAAAAAGCGAACATCGATTCCATGAGTAAAGTGTCCATTAAAACCTTTACGCAAGTATCGAATCTGTGGTAAAATGTCCATGGTATCTAGGCGCAACATCGAATTCGCGAGTAAAGTGTACATGGTACCTATCGCGAAAAGCACATCGATTCCATGAGTAAAGGGTCCATTAAAGCCTATCCGCGAGCATCGAATCCCAGTAAAATGTCCATGGTATCTAGGCCGAACATCGATCCGCGAGTAAAGTCTCCATTAAAGCCTATACGCGCATCGAATCCGCGAGTAAAATGTACATGGTACTTAGGCGCGAACATCGATCCGCGAGTAAAGTGTCCATGGTACCTAGGCGCGAACGAACTCGAAAATAGCACGAATGAGAGTAAAATCGATTTTTGGAAGTCCTGGATATTCGAACATGTTCCCAGACCATTTCCCAGGTCCCACAGCCATTTACATTAAGTTACCATGATAGTTTAATTGTATTTCATTAGAACTTTTTGAACTATTTGACTCCCATTGACTTTAATGGTCCGTTTTCCAACTTCCATATAGTTCGAAAGTTCGAAAACGGACCGAACTTCAATAGTTCGACATCTCTAGCTACTTCTAGTGAGAATTTTAATAACAGCTTGGTTGGTGTTACAATCACACTATGGGTAAATCCTTTTGGATATTGATATTGAATCGTGTACAGCAGATTTATCCAGAAAGATGCCAAATCTTATTTAAAACCAGTCTAATAAAATTCCAATCATTGTTATACTCGGGGATATGTAACTGTTATAATATCTTTTTTATTGGATATTTGGCATGTTTATAGACTTTCCGTAACCAGGATCTCGGGTAGACGCTTCTAAGAATCTATTAGTTAAGTCATTTGCGAATTTTCAAAATACAGTAATTTAACGTAGAGCAGGTTAGTCATGCTCTAATACATTTTCCTGTTGAGATCCCCTTAATGCAGGGGGTACATACATTTCACAGGGTATTTCCTGACGTTGATTTTCTAAAGATATTACGGGAGATGCAATATCGCGCTAACGAGAAAATAAGCGCTAAAATCACGCTAACCTATGACTATGTGTTGCGCCGTGTCACATTTTTTTTTTACTTTGCGCAGCGCAAAGCGATGCAATAAATTTTAAAATATGCACGAAGGTCGCAACTTACCGCTACCGTTTTCGCAATGTATTAATGGTTGCAAAGTGGTTATATATTGTGGAAACAAGTGCACTAGGTTGCGATAGGGAAATATAATGCATCTCCCCCTTAGTGTGTAATCTTTTACCTTCCCTAAAATGATGACATCATAAATATATCTGGCTCACAGACTAATTTTTTCCATGGCCCAGATTTATTTACAATTGGAGAAAATGGCTCTTTCCATTCACCCAATATATTCCTGCATATGTGGCACTCAGCTGTCCTCTTGCTGTTCTGTGCTTTTGTGGTAAACTGATCATTTAAAATAAAATATTATTATTTTCCAAAATTATTTTAACACTCCATCACATACCCCAATTTTTTGTAGATTCCCCCCCCCTCATGTTTCCAAATATTGTCAATCATTCTTAAAGGGTATCCATACTTTTCAATATATTTTTCAAAAATTTAACTTTTTGGATTTTAAATTCGGAGCTGTAGATTCTGAGATATCATCATTGAAATATCAGCTTAACAGGAGAAAAATCTGTCAACCCAGAAGTAGAAATCATAATATGTTCCCCATCTCGGACATCTTACTAGGATATTTTGCTGGCTGCTGCACACTTTCGGGGAGATTCAATATGGGTCAAATCTGTGTGAAACCCACGTTAACCTGAAGTACCGTAATTTGGGGTTAACGTGTGTTCTACATGGATTTTAGGCACAACGCTATTTCCAAATGTTTTTGGAAATAGCGTTGTGCTACCGATACAAACCCCTTTGGTTAAGTTTCACGCTACTTGAGGTCTTTAATCCGGCGCAACCGGAACTTTTTACCTTCATGCGATACCACTGACTCACATTCTGTTTCATTGTAGGGAGGTATTAATACTTTTCTCTTGGTCTCTTACTTATATCCTACAGTTCATCTCTATCTAAACAATCTGCACTTGAGATCCCTGGGGGAGAGAAGTTAATTACAATGGGAACGGAAAGTTCTTGGATATATTCAATTATTAACTGGTATGACAACAGGGGAATGTTTCATCGTGAAATTGGATATTTTACTCGCTCAGAATCTGAAGGGATTATCCAACTCTATGAAAACTATTTAGTTTTGAAAAAATACACCAAAGACTGGGTATGGAAAGAATCGTTTTGGTGTTTGTGTGAATAAAATGAAACATTAGTTCTCCACTTTTTTAGGAAATGACATTTATAAAGTAGCAACAATAACCAATTAATACCAATGAAACATGTTTGCCTATGTAAAAAGGCAGATAACTAGAGATGGACCCCAACCACGTTCCAAAGTGGATTTGACTGATGCGCTGGAACTCGACTTTGCAGATTTCTGATTTTTCTGATTTTTTTGATAATGTTTTTATAATTATCGAACATTAAAGAATTTTTAATTTAAAAATTAAAGTTCAAAATGTAAAGATTTTTGCCATTGATACATGTTATCATTGATACGTTTTACAATAAGTTACCGTTTCTATTTATACTTTTATTTTAGGTTTTTAACCTCCATCGACTAGGGGATTTTTCAGAAAATCAGCAAATCTGCAAGCGGGAACAGATTTTACTGAGTTCAGCCATCTCTATTACCCACCAAGGAACTTTTACCCTAGAACACTGGGAGGAAAACCAAATTGCACCAACAAACTAGCAGGGAAGAAGTATAAATGGAGTTAGGTGCCATTTAGGTTTAAATTCTGTCAGAAAAGGATATGACAGATTCAACTGTTCTAAAGTTCATACAAATATATTTAGAATGTTTAGGACCAGGATAAGGATCAGGTTCAGGTGGAAACACTATAAAAGAAGAAGCTCAGAATGAGAACTGGCCTAAGGCTGCTCTGCTACTTGATTATCTTTAGCTGGCTGAGATGTGTCTGTCTCTGCCAGAGGCACCCATGCACAGAAGGGAATTCTCCATGGAAAGTGCATTAGGCTGGTGGGCCATCCCTGAGGTATCTTTACCTTAGGATTGTGCTTGCCTCTGGGATATTTGTATCAGAGATGACTGTAAGCCCTAAAGGGCACTTCTTGCTGTTGTTCCCTGCTATACCTTGTGGGTGCTTTCTTGGTTCTTGCCAGGTTCCTAGATTACCTGGCTGGGTTTCTTCGATTTCACATTTTGTGGAATTAACTTTTTAACACGTAATGTCACTGGACAACAGAGAAATGAAAGGTTGATAAAACCATGCAACAGTAGCAGCTAAGTGTAGTAGAAAGGAAACCAAGTGAATAGTGTAACTTATAGAATTATGTCTGTTTGTGTTTTAAACTTCAGACTTTAAACACATTATAACATGGGTAAAACTCATATTTTAAGATATATTCAATATTAATTCAAACCACCAAGGCATATCTACCATCCCAACTAGACCCACGAGGGGGTCCAAGGACAAAAGGGCCCTCACCTCGATTGATTTAGAGTGGAAAATATATCATCTAATCTAATAAAGGCAAAGCCCTCACTCACTCACTCACTCATCACTAATTCTCCAACTTGCCGTGGAGGCAGACGGCTTAAATTTGGCAGGCTCATTCATTGCCCCTTACTTACAAAAGTTAAGCAGTTTCGTTTCGAAATTCCACCTGTAACGGTGATTATCTACATTGCACCTGTAACGGTGAGTATCTGACATTGCACCTGTAACGGTGAGTATCTGACATTGCACAGACTTATGGTTACCTAGCTTACAAGCTATACAAATCTATATGGTTGGTCCGATTTCAACCAAATTTGGTATGCATATACTCCTTTACCAGTAAAAGTTTAACGAAATTTTTTTTTTAGGGTGGGGGTGAATGGGGGGGAATAGAATTTTGACTCCTGCACACTAACGGCTGGACCGATTTTTATCAAAATTTCAGGGTGTGTGCGGACTGGCTGAGTGTAAGGGGAAGGTTTGGAGGGTGGACATAGAGGAATAGTGGGGGGTATTGGGGGCAGACGGCAGCTCATTCATTGCACCTTACTTACAAAAGTTAAGCAGGTTTCGTTTCGAAATTCCACCTTGTAACGGTGAGTATCTGACATTGCACCTGTAACGGTGTGAGTATCTGACATTGCACCTGTAACGGTGAGATCTGACTTGCACCTGAACGGATTCTGACATTGCACCTGTAACGGTGAGTATCTGACATTGCCCCTGTAACGTGAGTATCTGACATTGCACCTGTAACGGTGATATCTGACATTGCACAGACTTATGGTTACCTAGCTTACAAGCTATACAAATCTATATGGTTGGTCCGATTTCAACCAAATTTGGTATGCATATACTCCTTTACCAGTAAAAGGTTAACGAAATATTTTTTTTAGGGTGGGGGTGAATGGGGGGGGGAATAGAATGTTGAAATCCTGCACACTAACGGCTGGACCAATTTTTATCAAAAATTCAGGGCGTGTCGGGGACTGGCTGAGAACCACATTGCAAAAAGCCACCACCGAGCGCGGGTATTTTGCTAGTTAGGTTATAAATTCCGAATCCATTCAGGATTATTTATTTATTATTTTGTGCTTTCATTCTACATTAACTATATTACATTATTAACAGCACCAAATGCATCAATAAGTTTAACTATCAATGATAATCACGGATTAAAACTACGCAATTGGTTCAGATAGACCTGGACCTAGACCCTTATAGAGCACCTCAACCATTAAACACTTACGGTTATTCAATAAAAGTTCTTATCATTAAAAATGGTGCAGTTTTGCCCCAACCAATCAGATGTTAGCTTTCAAATGTTAAATAATATCTGATTGGTTGGGCAAAATTAACACATTATTTTCTTTTATTAAATCTTCCTCTCTCCATCCTCCTTTCTTTCTCCCTCCTCCCTCCTCCTCTCTTCTCACCCCCTCCCTCCTCTCTCTATCTCCCTCCTCTCTTTCTTCCTCCTCCCTATCTCCCTCCTTTCTCTCTCTCCCCTTTCTCTCTCCTCTTTCTCTCCCTCCTCTACTCTCCTCCTCTCTCTGCCCCCCCTCCTCTCTCCCCCCATCATTTCTCTCTCCCTCTCCCTTTTTTCTCTCTCCCTTCTCTCCCCCCTCTCTTTCTCACTCTCTACCTCCCCTCTCACTCTCTACCTCCTCCTCTCTCTCACCCCCTCCCTCCTTTCTCTATCTCCCTCATTTCTCTCTTCCCCTTCTCTTTCTCGCCCCCCCCTCTTTCTCTTTACCCCTCCTCTGTCACACTCTCTCCCCCCTCCTCTATCTCCCCTCTCCCTCTCTCTGCCTCTCTCCTCTCTCCCCCTCTTTCTCTCTCTCTCACCCATCTCTTTTTCTCTCTCCCTCCCCACTCTCTCTCTCCCTCCCCTTTCTCTTTCTCTCTCTCCCTCCCCCTTCTCTTTCTCTCTCTCCCTCCCCATTCTCTCTCTCTCTCTCTCCCTCCTATTTCTCCCCCCCTTTTGCATTTCCAAACGATCGTACATGTAAGACCACTTTTGTAGATTTATGGAGAGCTGACAGTGTTTGGAGAAAGAGAGTAATAGAGAATTGTGCTTTTTGCACTAATTTGTGTTAATAAGGTGTGGGGTCATTCTACTGGGACCAAGCCTGCCTGGCAACAATGAACCACTGCCACTCAAAGCTTGGTATATTGTATAATGATGAATAGGCCTATTTGAGGCTCGATTGTAGATCCTTAACCTGGGTACACACCAGCAGACAAGTCTTACCAACCAACCGGTAACCACTAGTGATCTGTCAGACCGAATCACTGTCAGTCACAATGAAAGTAGCCACAGCCAAAAGTTTGTGCAACTGAGAGTGCAGTCCATAGGGGGCCACATGATTGGCTGTGATTTTCCAGGGTGTGGCCAAACACAAATCCATCCATTTTTTTACACTATATCAGTTGGATGGTGTGTACCCAGCCTTACACAGTGGGATAGATCAGGGAATAGTACTCGAGATTTGAAACCCAGTTTTGATTCTGATATACAATGTAGTATATTTAATGCATGACCGCAAGTCTATGGAAGGATACAGGTCTCAGAGAAGGAAGCAGTTGACAGGGATAGGGAATCATCCTGTGTTCAGTGTTGTTTGTTGACTATTTCTGACACAATCAAATCTAACCCTGTGTGACTTTAACGGCAGCTATAAGCTAACATTAAATAGATGCACAAAAAAGACACAAAGTATTGGTATTGAATTCACATTTTACCATTTTATGGCTCTTTGGTTGTACGGCCTATTGTATTTACACTGAGAGTACAGAACGCTGTATTGAACAGAAATAAAGATGTCCTATCACAGCATTGTACTTGTGGTGTAACTACAAAGTGTAAGAATATACTGTGTGCACATGGGGGGGGGCTACAGGTAACTAGATTGGTAACAGTGCGGCTCTATGGATGATAAGAATTTCTGTCATTTTATACTTTGACTGGCGCCCTTTCCCTACTTAGCAGCGGACCTGGGTTGCTTATGACTAGAAACGGCCATGTCTAGTACAGTAAATCGTTTTCTATCACTAATACCTCCTCTATTACTTTCAGACCCTAATATCCCAGTGCTCAGCAAATTGCCCTCCTGGATACAGAAAAGTCCCACTGATAAACGTGCCACATTGCTGTTATGACTGCGCACCGTGCTCAGAGGGGGAGATCTCCAATAAAACCGGTATTTACTAAATGGTCATAAAACAGTCACTAAACAGGAGCAATAAATGTGCATGACTTTAAAAAGACAGTCAACTGTTTAGAATACCAACAGGGAGATGCAACGTTCTGAGTTATTGGAAAAATAAGTGCTAAACCCATGCTAACCTACGCACTATCCCGTTAGTGTGGGTTTTACACTTATTTTATGGGGCCTGCGCCATTTCTTTTAAAAAATAACCCAGCACACCCAATGCAATAGCATTAGTTTATTATTTAACATGAAACTGAACACATATTCAATTGGGGTGTTAAACCCTCCCCCCACAACCCTATGCTGCTCTTATCATCTTTTCATAAGGAAGTTCAAGGGTAACACGTTCTCCATACAAGTAAAGAGCCACTGTATTTCCAACTTTTCAAACAAGCCTAGGGTGATGTCTCTAGATTCTCTGGATCTTAAGTTATAGGTTTGTAAAGTTACAGTTCCTGGTCTGTCCTGTCTGTTTGAGTCTCTGTGACAGTCACATGATTTTCTGTTTAAGAAGCCCCACCCCCCCAAATGTGATCTTCTCTAAAGCTAGCTACAGACCTTCAACTATTCCCTCTCCTTTCCTCCACCTATTGACACCTTAAAAGGGACAAAAAAAGTTTTCTAGCTAGCTTTAAAAATGATTTAGAAATTTGGGGGTGGGGCTTATGATGCAGCTGATGATGCTCTGTCCCAGCAGTGGGCATGCTCCAACCTTAAACTTAGAGGCTGACCTCAAAATTCTAGTAAGAAAAAACACCTTTTATACTGCCGTAACTATAGATTTTTAATAAAGGCCACTTGAATAAAAATGACAGTTCCTTTAAGCAGCGACATAAAAAAAAAAAAAAAATCCCTGCAAATGTAATTTTTGTTTGTTTGGACTTTTTAAAATTATTTTATTATATGAACAGTTGCTGTTCTGCTTAGTATTTGAACAGTAAGAGATTGCTCTTCCTATTTATAAAGAGATCCTTAATCAGTACCAGCAATGTCCTGTTCTGAAGCCAATGACTGGCTCCATAGACATAAATAATTATCATATCCATCCAACTGAAAAAGAGGATAGATAGAAGAATATAATACAATACAATAGCTGGAAGTAAAATTCACAATAAAAACATGGGTTAGGTATATCAGCATGTAAGTTATAAATGTAGGTCACCATGAAAAATAGTCTCATATAAAGTTGTTTTAAATTCTCCTTTAACAGACTGTTCTAGAAAACACTTATTGTATTGTAAGGATACAACTCAGTTCATCTGGAGCTCATTTTAAGGATCAGGATAGAAAAAGTCTACTCAGGATGTGACGTATTCCAAGCCACAGTTGAAGGTGATGGATTGTGATGCCCAGGAACAAGGCATAGTTATAACAACCAACGGAGGTGGGATAGAGACTGGAAAATTGATATTGAAGGAATACTTACCAAAAGATTCCTTCATTCCCCCAGTGTAACTCTGCCTTCCAGGCTGTCAGTGACAGCACTATGCGTCTTCTCATTGGCCGTCGGCAAACCCGTAAATAGAGCAGAGTGATGAAGCATTCTCTGAAAGTGTCTTATAAAGGGACTTGATGATTCAGGTCCTCACCCTGGGTTCATTATGTAGTGAAAAGAGGAGAGGATCAGAAGGATCAGTGAGTATAATTGTCCTTTAAATAATGCCTAGGCCTCACTGCCACGATAATGTTGCCTTTCACACTCTGTTCAATCCACGATGATGCTATTTTTATAATGTAAATCGTGGGAAGTTGGTCCCACTGTGTACGCTGGGATCTGTTGCCATTTTCTAGTGCATGCGATCAACATTTTGGTCAATTTCTGTCAGAGTCTCACTTAATACAATTTTTAGGAAAAATGAAAAAGAAAACACAAGCAGATTTCATCATATAGTCAGAAGTTTCCTCCCACTGTACTTCTCCTCCCACTGGATTTTATTCTATAGTAGGGAGTCTTTTCCCACTGGATTTCATCCTATAGTAAGGAGTATCCAACCACTGGATTTTATCATATGGTAAGGAGCCTCTTTTCACGGGATTTCATCATATGTTAAGGAGTCACCTCCCAATGGATTTCATCATATGGTATCATCATATCTGCCATCGTCTCCTAGATATTGCTTTCAATCTGTCCATATCTCCTAAAAATTGCTTTAAATCTGCCCCAATCTATCACAGGTTGCATTCCATCTGCATACCCTTTAACATTTCCCCTTTAATTGTTAGACTTTTATAGGGCCTCATTCACTTAGAACTGCTAATTGCTCCGGGCAAATATGGCCTCTGGTATTTAAAACTGGATTTGCACCTGGTGGTAAATCCCAAAAGGGATTTTACGCCAGCGCAACTTTAAGACCAGCCATTAGCAGGTCTTAAATTATGGAGTTAAAAGTGGTGCAAATCTTTTATTAAATACATTGCGCCAGTTGCACGGGTGTCTTTTGTGAAACTGGTGCAGCCAGTGCAATTATGGAGTTAAACTTGCGCTAACCTATTCAATATTGAATAGCACGAGTTTAATCCCTATTTTAAGCACAGCACACGTGGGTAAATCAGGCCCATAGGAACAACATACTGTAGTGTAGAGCTGCAGGAGGAGGATAATGAAGTGAACCTGATCTTAGCACAGCTCTGTGCAATGTATTTCTCAATAGTGTCCTATCTGAAAGTAAATGAAAATGTCACTATCTGAAGGTGAATGAAACCTTCAGAGCAGATAAATGAGGTTTGACTGAGATCTGACTAAAATCCAGTGTGGTGAGAATCTTTAATACAGTCTATGAGGAATTTACAATTTATCAATGACAGGGAAAAAATTAACAAGAAAGGAAAACAAAAGTCAGGAGGAAACACAAGGTGAGTGATAAATGCCCTTTAAAAGGACAACCAAAATCTAATAGCAAATAAAGTTCAGGTAAATCCCCATAGAGTGAGAATTTGAACCAGTATATTTCCAATGTTACAAACATGATTGTGGGAGCTGCTCTTCTTTTTGAACATAGACTAAATGGATACTAGGTTACTGGCTGTAAGATAGCAATGTAACATTCCTGATTGGGACATTGTTAGTGTATATTGACATTGTTTATTAATGTTTATTTCCCCTAGATATGGAAAACTGTCTACAATGTACAACCAACGAATGGCCAGATCAGAATAAAACCATGTGTACAGAGACCTTGAATTTCTCCTTATGAAAGTGATTTACTGGCTGTTTTCTTTACACTTCCTCTTTATTTCTGTTTATGATAACTGCAATCATACTGGGAATCTTTTCATTTCTGGACTCTCCAGTAGTAAAGCCAATAACCGGAATCTGAGCTTTATTCTCCTGGTCTCCATCATGCTGAGTTCCTGTCTGTTTTTTTTGTTCATCGGCGCCGTCCCATTGATATAACCTCATGTTCCGCCACGACGTCCTTTGGAATCACCTTCTCCATAGCATTCTCTTCACTCCTTGCCAGACTTCATGGTTTATATTATTTTCAAATCTACCAAGCCAGGTAGCTACTGGCAAGTGGGTAGAGTAAAACTGCCATATTGTATTGTGCTAGTTTTCTCATTGATTCCATTTCTATTTAATGTTGCCTGTTGGCCATTTCTCTCCTTTTATGGACATGATCTATTCTCTGAAATTGGTAAAATCATCATCCAGTGCATGAGGGCTCCACAATAGCCTTCTACATTGTCCTCTCCTACATGGGACTTTTGGCCTTTGTTAGTTTCATTGTAGCTTTCTTGGCTCGGACCTTACCGGACAGTTTTAATGAGGCCAAGTACATCACTTTCAGCATGCTGGTCTTCTGCAGTGTTGTATCACAATGATCCCGGCCTATCTGAGCACCAAAGGAAATACATGGTGGCGGTGGAAATATTCGCCATATTATGTTCAAGCTGTGGACTTCTATTCTGTATATTTCTAACCAAAATGTTACATTATTTTATTTAAACCAGAGATGAACACAAGGAAACATTTACTGGGAAAAACTAACTTTTAAATATTTGTTAGTAAACTAAAAGTGTAATGGGTATATAATTCTTTAAATATATAACTTTTTCTTAGCTAAGAAACAATAAGTGCAAATAATTCCGCATCCCATTGCCCCAATATCATTTTAATGCTGTTTAGAAATGGGTTTAAACTGAACTAAAACAGGGAAGTGCCGAATGCTAAATTAAAAATTAAAGTCTTAATAAAAGGGTATTAAAAACTTCTAGATAATAATAAATTATAGATAAATGGGAAGTTCAGTGTAAATACATATACTTTTAATAAAAAAGAGCAGTATTTTCCCATCCTAATGACCTTAACCTGCCCATTCAGCATCTTGTCTGTGTATAAATGCCTTCAAAATACTGACTTCCTGTTTGCAGGACCCCTAATAGAGACCGTTATGGTCTTGCCCTTGACCCAGCGCCTGGTTTGATTCAGTTGCTCAGTAGAGATCTGAGCATGTTTGACCCATCCAATCAGTAGAAATTACTGTTAGGAACATTCCAAGGTAGTGGTGCATTCTGGGAAGAAGAAGGACCATAACAGAACCTGAAATGTCAGCTCACTAATGTCAACAGCAGGGAATAGCAAGGGGTATAAATTCAACTGATTTTCAAAATGGAAGACAATATGTGGAATAACTAGGTATGTGTAATATAAACTTGGGGAGTTCTTATTGTTTAAAATGGTGCTAATTTTGCCCCAACCAATCAGATCTTATGTAACATTTGAAACCTTACATCTGATTGGCTGGGGCAAAATTAGCACCATTTTTAACGATAAAAACTTTTATTGAATAACCCTGCCAGAATTTTGAAAATAATGAAATTTTCCACTGAACTTTCCATTTAAAATACACTATTAAGAGCAAAAATAAATATAACAAGAGAGACACTAACCTGTTCTAAATTCTCACCCTTCTTTTGGAAATGAAGAAATCTGATTCCTGGTGTTAAATTCACCCTGCAGCACTCGGGGAATCTCCCTGTTAAAGAACAATATATTCCCTACAAAATAGGCTTCCCTGTTCCCTTCACGTATTGCATTACTGGATTCCAGAAAGGTAAGATCTTCCCCATTGCGGTATTGAATCTCTCCAAAAGACTGCTGCATCTCACTAATACAGACAGGGCAATGTTATATCAGAGCAGGAAAACAAGTTGAGGTTCGCATTCCAAACTTCGTTAAGCCTTTTATTTAGTGACCAACATCAAAACACACAGCATTTCTAGGGGAACAAGTGCCCCCTTCCTCAGGTGACTCAGGGCACTTGTTCAACCATCAACTTGTTTTTCTGCTTTGAACTTTTATCCATGGAGCAGGGGTGTAGCTAGATATCACAGGGCCCCATAGAAAGATTTTAGATGGGGCACCCCACATAAAAATTAGTTTGGTACAGTCCAACCTAAACCGGCCAAACTGCAGGAAGTTTTTTTTAAAGGGCATGTCCACCCTACTAAGAAAAAATGTACCTCACTTAGCAGCCCCACAAAACCCCATTTTCATTTAACTTTGAAAGGTTTAGGTAAACCAAAATCGGGTTTGTGTGGCTAAACTTCGTGAGGTAAAAATGTTCTTAGGAGGGAGCACATGCCTGCAGGGGACCTGGACAGGCCCCCTTCGGCTCTGGGCCCCATAGTAACTGCTATGGCTGCTATAATTATTCCTATGCCCCTGCCATGGAGGGTTGGATACCAGAGGAGTGTTCTGATCAATGTTATATCAATGTTATATCAGCCATTTTTGGGCCGAATCAGTGCATCGGGTTAGCATAGGTTTTTCACTAAGTAGCATGGTGTAGCCTATGTAGAAAAGGCCAAGTTAAGATTTGCGCACATTTTTTTTGCTCCATTTATATAGAGGCTTACGGGTCAATAACACAAAACTTACGTCTCACCTGACTGTAATAGGTATAGCAGAAACGTAGTTGAACTGTTCTCACGAATGGGCTGTAAATTTAGAAGGATATGCCTTGTTAAGGCAGGACAGAGAAAAAAGGAAAGGGGGAGGAGTATGTGTTTATGTTAAAAAAGAATTGAAGCCAAATTTAAAAGAAGAGATAACTGGCGATATGGATGATAAAGTAGAGGCAATATGGGTGGAATTAGGCAGCAGGAAAGGGGGTAATGTCATTGTTGGTGTCTGCTATAAGCCGCCAAATGCTAGCAGAGAGGAGGTGAGTCAACTTCATATGCAGTTGGCAAGGGCTGCAAGTTTGGGGAGTGTGCTCATTATGGGGAACTTTAATTACCCAGACATTGATTGGTGTAGTGGAACTGCCATCACAGAAAAAGGCGATGAGTTCCTGAATTTGCTGCAGGATAATTTTCTCTCACAGGTGGTTGAGGTTCCTACTAGAAAAGCAGCTCTGTTGGATCTGGTAATATCTAACATTGTGGAGTGCATTATAGATATAAAGGTAACTGGAGGCTTAGGGAATAGTGACCATGAAATAGTGGCATTTGAACTTTGTTATCAAAGGGAAAAGTGCGCTGGGTTAACAAAGACATTTAATTTCAGGAAAGCAAATTTTCCCAGGTTAAAAGCAGCTCTTCAGAATGTCAACTGGAATAATGTATTATCAGGTAAAGGTACTGAACAGAAGTGGACTGTGTTCAAGGGGATTTTAAGCCAGTTCACATCTAAATTTATACCCTTCGGAAATGTAAAAAAAATAAATCCGCGCCCATGTGGCTTAATTCTGATGTAAAGAGGCAAAAGGAAAGGAAGAAAAAGGCATTTAAAACCTTTAAGTCCGAGGGAACAGAAAGGGCCTTTAGGGATTATAAAATCTGTAACAAGGAGTGTAAGAAAGCAATCAAACTAGCTAAAATTAATAATGAAGTTAGGACAGCTGAACAAAGCATCCCTAAGCCTAAATTTTTTTTAAAGTATATTAATAGTAAGAAGATGAGTACTGAGAATGTGGCACCATTAATTAATGGGGATAAGTTAGTTACGGAGGATGGCAATAAAGCAAATGTTTTGAATACTTTTTTTCCCTCTGTATACACTATAGAAGATCCAAGTACAGATATCATAGAGTATAGTAGCAATAATGGTATAAAAGATTTAAGTGCACTTTGGTTAACCGAGGATATAGTACAGAAAGAACTAAATAAAGTTAATATTAATAAATCTCCTGGACTGGATAAAATACATCCTCGGGTACTTAAGGAGCTAAGTTCAGTTTTATCTAGGCCATTGTTTCTTATTTTTGCAGATTCCCTCATGTCCTGTGGTGTGCGCCTGGATTGGAAAAAGGCTGATGTTATTCCAATATTCAAAAAGGGTAGTCGTTCAGTGGTGGGGAATATCCTGAAAAGTTTATTAAGGGAACATGTTCTAGAGTATGTTTCAAGGACTGACATTATAAGTAGTAACCAGCATGGATTTAGTAGGAATAGATCTTGTCAAACTAAGTAGAAATTTAGACTCTGGCATAGCAGTAGATGTAGTTTACTTGGATTTTGCAAAGGCTTTTGATACAGTCCCCCACAGACTACTAATGTATAAGCTAAGGTCTGTTGGTCTGGCGTGTCATATTTGTACATGGATAGAAAATTGTTGAATGAATAGGATGCAGAGAGTAGTTGTAAATGGGGCTTCATCATTATGGACTAAAGTGCTAAGTGGGGTGCCACAGGGTTCTGTGTTGGGGCCGCTTCTATTTAATCTATTATTAATGATTTGGAAGTGGGTATTGTCAGCAAGGTTTCTGTGTTTGCTAATGACACAAAACTTTGTCGACCATTAAAAACTGCAGAGGATGTGCAATCGTTGCAGGGGGATCTAGATAGATTGTCACATTGGGCTGCTAAGTGGCAGATGAGATTCAATGTTGATAAATGTAAGTTGATGCATTTTGACTTAAAAAATCCTTTTTGACTTAAAAATCCTTGTGCTACTTATACTATAAATGGATCTGTGTTAAGCGAATCCCTGTTGGAAAGAAATCTTGGAGTTTTGGTGGATAACAAACTTAAAGGTAGCAAGCAGTGCCAGGCGGCAACAGCCAGAGCCAGCATGGTATTGTCTTGTATAAAGAGAGGTATGGATTCAAGGGAGGAAAATGTTATTCTCCCTCTTTACAAAGCATTGGTAAGGCTTCATTTGGAATATGCAGTGCAATTTTTGAATCCTGTGTACAAAAAGGACATCTTTGAAATGGAAAGGGTTCAGAGAAGGGCAACTAAATTAATAAGGGGATTGGGGAGCTTGAATATGAAGAGAGACTTGAAAAGTTACAATTATGTACGCTGGAGAAAAGGCGCTTGCGTGGGGATATAATTACTGTGTATAAATACATTAACAGGCCATACAATAAACTATCAAGGGCATTGTTCACCAATAGAACATGTCAGAGGACTCAAGGACATCCCTTAAGACTTGAAGAAAAAAAGGTTTAGGCTTCAAGTTTGGAAAGGGTTTTTCACTGTGAGAACGGTAAAGCTATGAAACTGTCTTCCAGTGGACGTTGTTATGGCAGGTCCATTGGTCAGTTTAATAAAAAGCTGGATAAGTTTCTGCAAACAAGGAATGTTGCAAGTTACTGGTATTGATACATAAAGTAGAGTTGATCCAGAGAAATTTCCGATTGCCACTTGGAGTCAGGAAGGAATTTTTTCCCCCTTTATAAATTTGGTGGTTTTTTTGCCTTCCTCTGGATCAACAGGCAGTAAATGAGGATATTGCTAGATGGGTTGGACTGGATGGACGTATGTCTTTATTCAACCTCAAATACTATAAACTATAAACTATAGACTGGGATCCCCAGTCTTTGCGGGGTCGAGGTCAGGTGACACGTAAGTTTTTGTTTTTTTGTTTCTGCATCGCTCTGAGAGTGACTTAGTTCTAACCACAGTGACTATTATACTAAACCACTCAGACACTGATAATAAACTGATTATACTTTTGATGGCAGTCCATGTGGAATTTCTTATCATTGTTCATATCATTTGAATACTATACAACAGACGTTACTGATGACCAACATAAGCAGGTTTGCCTAAGGTCAGGGTCAAAATCAAGATCAAAGTGGTTGTACCTTGAGCTGGATAATTCTAGGTATCAGTAGTGTAGGGCTCAATCAGATTGTGTATGGGATCCCACCGTCATCCAGTCGATAAACTCACAGTTTCAAAAATACACAGGAGAGCCACTTTAGCTAAGTGCTAAACAATTCCTTTATTCAAGGTGAAGCACAGCACAACATGTTTCCAACCTGTACGGTTCTTCTTCAGGTGCAAAAAAGGTCAGGGTTAATATGCAGAAAAATATTTCTGCCTCATCAAATGTCCAATATTTTCATTGACCGTGTCTAAAAATCAGAACGGAACATATGTTTGGCCCCTGTTGCAGATTCTGCCATAAATGTTTCGGCTGTAGCAGTTCGCATTCAGCAGATGTCCCAAAAAGTTTAGACCAGGGTTACAACAGCAGGAATCTTTCAACACAAGGGATAACGCCAGTGAACGTGAGCGCGATGCTCCCTTACATTTGGTGCTATCCAAATCAGAACATAGCAGTCACCCTAGAACAAGGTTTTTCTAAAGGTTTTCATATACCATTTAAAGTAGTAACTAGCAAAACTATAGGTAAGAATTTAAAATCAGCTCTGGCCCACCCAGAGGTGATATCTAAGAGGTTATCTGAGGAAGTGGCATTGGTAAGAATAGCAGGCCTATTCCCGTCCATCCCAATGGATGACCTAAGGGTGTCTCCTCTAGAAGAAGGAATTGGGAAAATTTTGAATGATACACCACCTGTCATACCCCAAGGGCGCTTCTGTCAATGATGACATTTACCGGGAGTTGTGCAGGGTGTCATACACATCTTTTGACGAGGCGGTGCAGTGATAGAGATCCTTAGGACAAGGCGCCTTAATGGCAAAAACAGATATTGAGGCGGCTTTTCACTTATTACCCGTACACCCCAGCTGTTTTCCTCTGCTGGGGTGTAAGTGGGAAGGCCAGTATTTTGTGGACATATGCTTGCCGATGGGATGCTTAATCTCTTGCTCCTATTTCGAGATGTTTAGTTCCTTTTTAGAATGGGCAGTCAAGCAAGTGTCAGGTTTTGATACCATCATCCACCACCTAGATGATTTTCTGTTTCTTGGTCCCAAGGAGTCCAACCAATGTTTCATTATGTTACAAGTCATGTGCAGAGTTTGCACTCACTTCAGGGGGCCATTAGCCTTAGACAAGATGGAACCCCCAACACTTTAATGCATTTCTTGGGACTGGGAATAGATTCCATGGCAGTGGAATGTAGGATTACCTTTCAAAAAATGACAAGAACTGCTGAGGCTTATAGAGTATGCTAGGGTTGTTACAAAGCTGACACTACCGGATATCCAGTCAATGTTAACCAAGCTTAATTTTGCTTCCCAGATCCTTCCCATGGGTAAAGAGTATTTTCTAGAAGGTTGGCACAACTAACTTCCGGTGCCAGTCAACCACATCATTTTGTTTGCAAAAGAGGTAAAAGAAGACCTAGGGGTATGGTACTCTATTCTGCACAAGTACAAAGGAAAATCTATTTGGCAGGAGGCGGCAAATAGAAAACAAAGAGTTTCAGCTATATACTGATGCTGCAGGTAGCGTTGGCTATGGGGCCTATTTGGCGGGCCACCGGAGCGCACAGCCCTGGCTGGGGCATTCCTTCAGCTCTTTCCCATTCTGGTGGACTTAGATCTATGGGGAGAAGTTTAAAAAAACCGACACGTCATATTCCACTGGCTTGCTAAGGCACCTAGCATAAAGATGCTTGCAGCTTAATGTCACATTTAGAGAATTCAATCGCAGTGTGACCACTTCCGAACTCTGGCACCAGGCTCCGACCAGAAGGGCTCGGCTTGCCCAAGTTGGCTGTGGGACCTGGGAACAGGCTCACATCAGAAAATCAAAGACTGACCGGCTAGGAAAAGGCTGTTAAATACTGTAACATTGAATCAGGCAGGTTGCAGGGCTTGTCCGGTTCAGTTATTTAGACAATTGAAAGACATTAGACCAGTAGGCCCAGCCCCATTGTTGGTACTCTGCAATGGCACCTTCTATCACAGTTTCTGTTTCGTGCTGTTTTTAAAAAATGTTTAGTGGGGGCAGGAGTTAACCCCCAGGACTATACGTCACATTTCTTTCGGATTGGGGCAGCCACAGAGGCTTCTAGATGGGGCTTACAGGAGGGGGCGTTTAAGAGAATAGGCAAATGGGGGTCTTGGTGGTTAAAGGGGTACGTTCGGACACACATGTTAGAGTCTTAGGTATTTCAGGAAAACTTTAAAATGCTGCAGTGTGGGGGAGGGGGCTGTTATTTTCACATTATTCTTTCTCTTTTCTGTAGGCACGGCCAATATTTGGATCTAGGGTCATACCTTTATTCACTATGCGGCCAGATGAGCAGCAGTGTGTCTAGGCGGGAAGCAGCTTGGTTTCCAGGAGCAGATAGTGTTGGTCAGGTGGTTGGTTTTAGGGGCCTTAGATGGCACAAGTTTCTACAATCCATTAGGAAATATGCAGCCAGACACGGGTCTCCTTCAGTTCTGATAGTACACTTAGGGGGCAATGACATGATGAAGACCCTTATAAAAGATATAAAATGTAATCTCCTCCGCTTGTGATCAAACTTTACACAAGTGGTAGTAGTGTGGTCAGACATAGTACCCTGGGGCGTATGGAGGGGTGGTCGGGACTGGAGAGCGCTGGATAAGGTGCAAATAAAGATCAACAGGGCAGTGGGGCAATTTGTGATACGTAATAAGGGCCTTGTTAGTCAGCATGCAGAGCTTGAGACATATGGTATGTACAGAATGGTACTCATCGAGTCGCTGTGTTTGTGGCTGATGAGGGACAGGTGAAGCTCTATGGACCAGTGGTAAAAGGAAGGCAGGATGTTGAAAACTGTGTTGGATACTGTGTTGTTATAGTTACTATGTCTATATGCTAATACATTTATATGGTTATATGGCACTTTGCAATATTGTTAAATTAAGAATAATAAAGTTTATATTGTTACATGGCACTTTAAAAGATTGTTAAATTAAGATAAATAAAACTGCTTTAGCTCCAAATTGTTGTCATGTCTGGTTATTGGGAAAAGGATGGGCAGATGGGCACTAAACGCTACCACTGCCAAGAATCTGCAGACTTTTATTGTGCACTTACAAGGTGGTAGAGATACCCTTTAAACTTCTTTATTGTTTTTTTACATCCAAATAGCTAAAATCAAAGAATAAATTTAAACATACTGTCATTTACAAATACATAACTTTACTGTTGTTTCTTAGACCTACATTATATATGCTAGTTACTGTTACATATACATATATTAGCTTATAACCCACCCCTTCCATTGATCCATATGGGGCCAAATTGTAAATAATATAGTGGATAATGCACCCCAACTGTAAATTATAAGGATATTAGAAGTCACCAGAGGAGTTCCGTGACCATATAAAAGTACGAGGCCACAGGCCTTTAATACAGGGCATAGAACATCAAGGTGACTTCTAATATCCCTTTAATTTACAGTTGGGGGTGCATTATTTATTATAACCTTTGTGGCTCATGGTTTCCTTCTCCTCCTGCAACTGTAAGATTATAAGGATAAAATCTTACAGTTCCTCCCATAAAAATCCACTACAGGGGTAGGTTATATCCTTATAACCTACCCCTGTGGTGGGTTTTGAAAAGTTTGAAAACGGACCGAACTTTATGAAGTTCGGTCATCTCTACACAACAATCTTACTTTCCCTATAACAGGTGTCTCACCTACCTAATGCTAATACACCCACCAATCTCCCAGGTAAGTTCACTCATTAACCCCATATTACCTCCATTCCAGTGAAAAGTGCCCCCGTGAAATAATTAAGCATATAAAACACATTGCTATACAGATAAAATATTTAAAAACATAATATAACTTTAAAAACATATATCACTTAATCTGATAAACAAATGTTCCTCTGTTAACCTAATACACTAGTATAATAATCTTATATAAATCTTATCAGAGCTGTAACATATTAATTAAAGGCTGTAAGACATATTAATTAGTTTGTAAAACAAACTGCTGAGATAGTCTCCAAACCGGGGACAACATTAGTGTAACATAGTTTCCAAATGAAAGATCTGGATAGATCCGATGAATCATCAGATATAGTAACAGTATCCATAAAGTTATCAATTCTACATTCTCCGTACTCCATTTCATGGTCATTAGAGATGCTTGATGGGCTGTATCCAGTTACCAGACAGATTACAAAGTTACCTAAAAGCAGTTTTATAGTGGAGTTTAACACCAAACCATATGATTAGAGCAGCCATACGCTATCGTAAAGATGACGCTGCACTAATAAAAATACAATTGTAAGAAACATGATAACACCAATTGCTCATTGGGGCCTAGTGGTTTTAAAGTGTCCAATGCTTTTATCCACCAGACCTCCCTCTGTAATAGTTTTTTAGCCCTTTCCTTCATATCAGGTACATTCACTATCTGATCTATCGCCATCGACTTAAGACTGGCAAGGGGGTGTCTATCTATCTATCTATATATATATAAACTGTAGAACTAGAAGAATATTCTTGGGCTTAGTTTTCATGGGCATGTCCATCACCCTAACTAAAAATTACACATAAGTAGATCACCTCAAGGTGCTATCCAAATCAGAACATAGCAGTCACCCTAGAACAAGGTTTTCTAAAGGTTTTCATATACCACTTAAAGTAGTAACTAGCAAAACTATAGGTAAGAATTTAAAATCAGCTCTGGCCCACCCAGAGGTGATATCTAAGAGGTTATCTGAGGAAGTGGCATTGGTAAGAATAGCAGGCCTATTCCCGTCCATCCCAATGGATGACCTAAGGGTGTCCCCTCTAGGTGTTGTACCAAAGAAGGAATTGGGAAAATTTTGAATGATACACCACCTGTCATACCCCAAGGGCGCTTCTGTCAATGACGACATTGACCGGGAGTTGTGCAGGGTGTCATATGCACCTTTTGACGAGGCAGTGCAGAGATAGAGATCCTTAGGACAAGGCGCCTTAATGGCAAAAACTTATTACCCGTACACCCCAGCTGTTTTCATCTGCTGGGGTGTAAGTGGGAATGCCAGTATTTTGTGGACATATGCTTGCCGATGGGATGCTTAATCTCTTGCTCCTATTTCGAGATGTTTAGTTCCTTTTTAGAATGGGCAGTCAAGCAAGTGTCAGGTTTTGATACCATCATCCACTACCTAGATGATTTTCTGTTTCTTGGTCCCAAGGAGTCCAACCAATGTTTCATTATGTTACAAGTCATGCGCAGAGTTTGCACTCACTTTAGGGGGGGGGGGGAGTTAGCCTCAGACAAGATGGAACCCCCAACACTTCAATGCATTTCTTGGGACTGGGAATAGATTCCATGGCAGTGGAATGTAGGATTACCTTTCAAAAAATGACAAGAACTGCTGAGGCTTATAGAGTATGCTAGGGGTGTTACAAAGCTGACACTACCGGATATCCAGTCAATGTTAACCAAGCTTAATTTTGCTTCTCAGATCCTTCCCATGGGTAAAGAGTATTTTCTAGAAGGTTGGCACAACTAACTTCCGGTGCCAGTCAACCACATCATTTTGTTTGCTTATCAAAAGAGGTAAAAGAAGACCTAGGGGTATGGTATTTTCTGCACAAGTACAAAGGAAAATCTATTTGGCAGGAGGCAGCAAATAGAAAACAAAGAGTTTCAGCTATATACTGATGCCACAAGTAGCGTTGGCTATGGGGCCTATTTGGTGGGCCACTGGAGCGCAGAGCCCTGGCTGGGGCATTCCTTGAGCTCTTTCCCATTCTGGTGGACTTAGATCTATGGGGAGAAGTTTAAAAAAACCGACACGTCATATTCCACTGGCTTGCTAAGGCACCTAGCATAAAGATGCTTGCAGCTTAATGTCACATTTAGAGCTAGACACGTACCGGCCTGGAGAATTCAATTGCAGTGGGACCACTTCCGAACTCTGGCACAAGGCTCCGACCAGAAGGGCTCGGCCAAGTTGGCTGTGGGACCTGGGAACAGGCTCGTGGCAGAGCTGGTAAGGCGGTCTCTGGTAACATCAACCTGGGTAAAGTATGGGGCTAGGTTAGACTGGGAGTTAGTGAGGCAACAGTTAACACAAAAAAATCAGGATATGTCAGACGGGCATTCTGCTGCAGTGGATTGTGGGCATGTTCTCTCAGGGTGTATCAGTGGATTTGCTGAACAGTCGGATGGCCGGGTTGGCATTCTGTTGGCGAATGAAGAGAAAACAAGACGTGACAAAGGATATGGTAGTTAGACAGGTTTTGGAGGGGTACCGGAGGGGCACTGTCATCCCTGACATACGAAAACCGGTATGATTTAGACAGTTAACGTAGATTATATCAGGATTAGAGAGTGTTGCTTCCTCCTCTTATGAAAAAAACCTTTTTTAGCCTTTCCACTTTTCACGGAGCGTTCCGGATAAGTGAACCAGGTTTCCTGTGGTGTAAACTTTGGGGCCTGTGTTCAGTTGTCTGGACGCAGACAGAGAAGCACAATACAGCAAAAGAGTTAAACACCACAAAAACTCTGATAGTTTTGTATTACAGCTGAGTCCAATAAGCAACTTTCATTTAAACAGGATTGCCATCCAAATAAAGTCATTTGTCATTTCAATGTTAAATGTTCTAAATATTTTTCTCCTGATGAAGAAACCTTGAAGTGTTGAAACATTTAATAAAGAATATACTTAATTCACATAGTGCTATATTTGGATTGTTAACAACCAGGAGGTAGATCACATATAGTTAGTGCTGATTTACCATTAGGCACAGTAGTCACGTGCCTAGGGGCACTGTGGTTGCAGTGGATGTCAATCTCTTCCCCCTTTGATCCCCTACTATTGCCAGTTAATTAGCAGCACATCAGGTTTTTATGAAACCACCTGACACTTTATACCTTATAACTAACAGATAATTAAGGTAATTATTTTTCCATTGGGCCATAACAAAAAAAATTCCTATGACATCACACGATTGTCCCAACACGAACCGATGATGCGTACGTTTGGAAATATCCATATATCATATGACCAGGATTGGTCATATTCCTCATGCAGTCATCAAGGCTGTGACAACTGAACATCACACCCAATAAACGACGCTGTTTTACCTGCTATATCCTCTGCACATGCTCAAGCTTATAAAAACCTTATTGAGCATAGGAGGGGGCAGATACCTTTGCCACAAAGGGCTATAACTTTATCATTTATATCTGTTTACAAATGCATGTAATAAGCTGGTAAAAAATAAGCAGATGGGGTTGTGGGAAGAAACCTGACAATCGCCAGTTTTTTCATTTTAAAGGGACACTTACTCTGAGGCGTGTTGTGTTGTTGCATGCCTTCAATCCAGCACGTTTTGCTCAGGAGCAGTATCCCCCTCCGCTCTTTTAACCACACCCACTTCCACCTGACCTGACTTTTTTACCCATAAACCAACTGTCAAAAACTATACACAGCATCTAACTGCCAAATCTCTGTCATCATTCCAGTTACAAAGCAAAAACTGCTTCACAGAAAATAGTTTACTGAAGAGCAGGCACCTTGACTGACAGCTGAAATGTAAGATGTTTTAGATTGGATATCTAAAGAATAGGGGGCAGATAAAAATGGTACAGTGGTGGTGTTGGGAAAAATTCTAGTTTTCTAGTAATGGGCAATTTAAAATAACTTTTTTTTCAGTATAGATGCCTTTTAAGGGTGTTTTTTTGCAGGTAAAAAATCAGATTAATATAATAGATATGTATCCCGTATTGTAAACTATAAGGACCTCCTGTAAAACTATAGGATATTAGTAAGTGTCGACTGACCCAGGGGTTTAGGGGAACCCTGTGGCCCACAGCCCATTCACACAAGAAAACAAAAATACTGTTAATATTTAAATAAAGACATTAAGCAATGCATTTTAAATAACATAGGAGACGTCAGTGGAACATGGTGCTATGAAATGTTAGGTAGGCCCTAAACTCTTCCTGGTGGGCCCTTGGTTCTCGGTGTCCCCGGTGGGCCCCCAACAGTCCCAGTCCAACAGTGATTAGTAATCACCAAGGAATCCATGAACATATAAAAGCTTGAGGCTGTAGGCCTGTTTTAAAAGGTTAGAAACTACTAATAACACAATGTTTCTTATTGTGCTTTCAGTTTATTCCTAGTTTCACATTCTTGCACTTCTAATTTACTCCTTCCCTTTAATTATCACAGAGAATCAAAGTACGTTAAGAATTAAAACCTTATCTCTTTGTACTCTTAAATAAATACACAATGAGCATGTCTGAAAGCTCTACAAGCTAGAATGGGCAGGCAGTAAAGCTAGGTACACACAGCACATTTCTGAAAGATGACAGACAGGGATCTGCAAGATCCTGTCTTCCATCTTTCAAAGATCGCATACACACAGTCCCGAGCGTTCTCCCTATGAACTTCATAAGGAGAAAGCTCGGACTGTGTGTTTTCCATCGGCCGCGCTAGACTCCTCTATAGGAGTTCTAGCGCGGCCGATGGAAATTTTCGCGCTTTCCCGAACGAGCGTTCGGGCGACCCGCGCCCGTTTCGGCCGCGCGCTCGTCTCGGGAAACGAGCGTACACACATAACGTAAAGCCCCGATACCGTCGAATCCGACGGTATTGTGGGCTTTATCGTTAGTGTGTGTACCCAGCTTTACTGAAGGCATTCTGTTCTGAAAGATTTTACTGTGTATCATTGATTACAGATTACATAAAAGGCAAGAGATCATCCCATTTATTAGTAAATTCTGGACTATAATCCAAGGAAAACATGTGAATCTCCCTTTATATTGGATACAATGACATGTAATGACAAAGATTTTTAATTTCATTTGATTTAACAAAAAAAAACATCTGCAAAAATCCGCTCATTCATTTCCTACCCTCCCTCCTTCTCCTTTCCCTTTATACAACTAGTAGATCCTTCTATACCACTGGTAGATCCTTTTATATCCTTGGTTGATCCCCCTATACCATGTATATCCATCTATACCACTGATAGATCCTTGTAACACTGGTTGATCCTTCTTTACCATGGGTAAATCCCTCTAAACCACTGACAGATCCTTCCATACCACTGGCAGATAATTGTATATCACTGGTAGATCCTTGTCTATCACTGCTTCATCCCTCTATACCACTGGTAGATCCCTCTATACCATTGGTTTAGACACTCATGCTTGCATATTCTTGTCCCCAGCGTAAGATTTGGGAACGCTAATAAACTTTTTTATTTAGGGGCCCAGAAAATGTACTGGTCACTAGAGATGGGCAGACTTCCTAAAGTTTGGTTCGCTTCTGAACTTAGAAACTTTAGTAATACCTGGTGCCGTTTTTGGCAACAATCGCAGTGTGGTGTGTGGCACTTTGTCAGCCGAATAGCCGTTCGGACAGGTATCATTGCCCAAACCAGCGGGTGGATCATCAACGAGCCCCAATTGAATGGCCATTTCAGATTACAAAGTGCCCCCATGATCGCACATGTGTATGAGGCTTTTATGAGTGCAGTTGGTCATTTTGGCCAATGTTTTGGTATGTCACTCTTATGAGTCTTATTTTATAAATTTAAAATTACAGCCATGAAATGTTCTCACTCACAAACAAATTCAGTGACTAATTGATTCAGTTCTCAAGTTTCTATTCCTGTCCGTGGCCAATCTGTCCCTATTTCCTGTTTTTTTTCCTCCTTTCCCACTTTTGCTCTCAATTTGGACTCCCCGGCACCATGGATGCTTTCATTACGTGAATGAAATGGGGAAGGAAATCTTGTGTATTTTGTAATATGGAAACACTGCCTGACTTTTTGCTTAAGGCATTAAGGGCCATTTATATAGGAGCTATGTTATTACATTTGGTTAGCTAAGGTCTAAAATCCACACTTCGACCATGATTCTCGCACAGAGGTATATATACCCAAAGTGTGGCAAATAAGTCATAGAAAGAAATTAACTCCAAATCATGGCAGCAATGCACACTGGCTAAACCTTCATGCCCATGCCTACAGTTGGAAAATTTAAAGAGGCAGGTGCTGGCACCTTTTTTTCCACTTCTCGGGTCCCGGATGTTATTAGTACTACTTCTTAACTTGTACTGTTTAGAACTGGTCTGTTGCTTGTTTATAATGTTGCGTCTATGGCCACAATTAAGGTCTGTTGGCACTGAAGGGTTATGTTAATACTGTGGGGAAAATCTGGCTCTGAAAAGTTAATTTAATGGCCATACTGTGGTAAAATCAGCTGGGCAATGAAAGTGTTAATTGTAATACTAGGAAAGTCTGCTTGCACAGAAAGGTGTAATGGTAATACAGTGAAAAGGACACTGTGGTCATATTGGGTGTGGCTGGTAATGGGTATAGTTAGTAATGGTGGTGTTGAAGGTAGAAAAAACTCTGTGCTTAGAGGCTTATGACACCTAAATCTGGCACTGGCCCTTAAGGTTTTAGGCAACAATTGTGACATGTATGGGCAAGGGCGAAATGGCCGTTCGGTTGGCGATTATTGCCCGATCAGCCGGCGGGTCATCAATGAGCCCCGGCCGAATGGCTGTTTCAGGGATGACAATAGCCAAGTCCCCATGCCCAGCCGTGCCTACACATCGTACATTGCAGGTCACCCCCCCGCGATCGCACATGTATATAAGGCTTTACGAGTGCAGATCACAGTTTGTTGACTTACAATCCCAAAACCAACTGCTTTTACTCTATATTTGCATTCAGTTACAATCATGATGATTTTTGTATTCTATATTGTTACATCATACAGTGAGTTGGAATGTGTTTGGTTCTTTCCATGCATGCAGTGGGACCTTACCCATAAGTTTTCCTTTTTAAAATGTAATTGGCCCTTTAATGAAGAGATATGCTAATTAAAGATCCACAACATTTCTGGAAATTGTTTTTGTATTGGTCATCTCTTCTTTTGTGGTTCATTGCAGTTCTTTAAAACTACAGTGTCATTGCTAGTAACCAGGAATGTTTTTTTTTTTAACTGTGAAACTAGATTGGAGAACTGCAAGAATATTTTTGCTATTTTGGGCCAGCTGTATGCTAATTGAAACAGACAATGTGATTTTTATGATTAAAGGGTTGATGGGAAACACAGGGGTCTCTGCTAAGAGAGGATTACTTACTGGTAAGACACTGCCCACTAAGGTGGGAGATTCCATAGTTTAAGGTCAATGTTTAGAAAAGTATCACTTTAGGGACTGAAAAACGATATACCACTGTATTAAAGGGCATATTCACCCTTAAACCAAAGAAATATGTCACTTTTCAGTAATCTATCCGTAAACCCAACTGCTCTTTTTTACCAGTTTATTACATGCATCTGAAACCGATATTCATGATAAGGTCTATTTCTTTTGTGGCAAGTAATCTGCCTTCTTCCTCTGCTCTAAAGCTAGGAACACACTAAGGTTTGTACACACGTGTGATCACGGACGATGTGTAGGAACAAATGTTTTTGGCCGATAATTGGGCCGTGTGTAGGCACTCTATCAGCTGTAATGGCCGTTCGTTCTGAGATCCGCCAGGTCAGTTGGTCAATGATCCCTGACCGAATGTCCGTTTTGCCCGATAAAGTGCCTAAACATGGGTCGATTATCGTTCGAAACGTTCGTTCCTACACATCGTGCGTGCGGGTCGGAACCCGCAATCGCATGTGTGTACAAACCTTAACGATAAACCCCACCGGGATCCACCGTATCAGGGCTTTATCGTCAGTGTGTGTAGCGTCTTAACCAAACGTTCCCATGGGATCGGGAAAGAAGAATATTTCCCTCTCTCCCCAGTAGTCTCCCTATAGAGATCCTGTCTGTCATCTTTCAAACATCTGGCATGTGTGTACCAGCTTTAAGAGCTTTTTATATGCTTGAGTATAAACAGAGGTGGCAGCAGGTTAAACAGCAGTCAATTAACCTGAACTAAGTAATTGCTCAGTGACTAAGAATTGATCAGGGAAAGTTTTAAATAATGTTAGTGGGTAGTATTGCCTCATTGTCTGTGTGTATATAGGAAAGCTAGCTAGCTAGATAGCTAGATATATAGATTAGATATAGATAGATAGATAGATAGATAGAATAGATAGATAGATAGATATATCCGCATATAGTAAATTGCAGAGCACTCACAGGACTTGTCCAAAATCTTTCTTTTATTATATGTGCAACAAACAAGGAGCGACGTTTCGGGTCTTTGTCTCAGACCTTTCTCAAAGTTTGACGTCGCAACCTGTTTGTTGCACATGTGATAAAAGTTGAAAGATTTTGCACAAGTCCTGTGAGTGCTCTGCATTTTACTATATGATCGGATATACAGAGAATCTCAGCTGCACACTACTCTTATATTAGATAGATAGATAGATAGTACCGGTACTAGTAGATAAATGATATAGCGGATAATGCACTCTCAACTGTAAATTATAAGGATATTAGAAAGTCACAGAGAGTTCCGTGACCATATAAAAGCACAAGGCCGCAGGCCCTGTACCTTTTATACAGGGCACGGAACTCCAATGTGACTTCTAATATCCCTTTGATTTACAGTTCGGGGTGCTTATTTATTATAACCTACCCCTTTGTGGCTTCGGTTTCCTTCTCCTCTGAAACTGTAAGATTATAAGGCTATAATCTTGCAGTTCCTCCCATAATGTACACATATAATTAACTGATTGCCAATGCCACACCCACCCATGGGTCCGTGTGGGCCAAAAAAAACATGTGCTGCAGGTTGGGCATCACTGCTCTAAATTAATAGTTGCTGGCCACATACCGTATATACTCGAGTATAAGCCGACCCGAGTATAGGCCGAGGTCACCTAGTTTTACCTCAAAAAGTAAGAAACCATGATTGACTCGAGTATAGCCGAGGTTGAAATTGCACCCCCCAGGAAAGGCCCAAAAACATTCCCCCTTAGAGAGCCCCCCCAGTTCAGGGAGTGAGTGTGGTACTTACAATTGTAGGTAAATCAGGGTAGGTAAATTTTTCCAAAATCTTCTGCTGTTTACTTGCTCTCTATGTAACCAGTACCGGTAATTTAAATCTCTGGATCCTGCTGGCACTCTGCTGTCTGCACGCTGCACTGACTTCCGTACTCGGCGGCTGTCTTACTTACTGCCCGGCGCCAAGTAGTGACGTCCCACTCGGCGCCGGGCAGTAAGTTAGACAGCCGCCGAGTACGGACGTCAGCGTGCAGACAGCAGAGTGCCAGCAGGATCCAGAGATTTAACTTACGGTACCTGGTTACATTGAGAGCAAGTAACAGCAGCTGATTTTGGAAAAATTTACAGTGACCCGAGTATAGCCGAGATCGGGTTTTAAGGCTATTTTTTAAGCCTGAAAACCTCGGCTTATACTCGAGTATATACGGTACTACCTCGAATTGCACAAAATGAACAGCCCAGCCACTTGTGAGAACACTGCAAGAATGTGGGGAGGGACATTTGACACAATAGACACAATAAGATGACTATAATTTAAACTCATTTACAGTTTACCTCCATTGTTCCAGGTGCTAATGGGTAGACTGGAGAATTATTATCTAGTAAGATGAATTAAGTTGTTAATATTACATTTATTTAAATACTTTTATTGCAAGGTTCCAATTTTCAGAAATGTCTTTTTTTCTGAGTCTGATATAAAATCTTTTAATATCGCATGGAAATAAGAAAATCCGACTGTTTATAAGGGAGTCTTCAATCTATTTTTTCAACAGAAAATGTTACCTCTTCATACAGTAAATAGACAAAAGATAGTTGGAAAACCGCTCCATTTGTATTCTTAGAAAGCTCCCCAACTGTACTTACCTTGCCTCTTTCCTCCTCCGCGAATTGAACTGCCGACAGCCGCATCTGTGATTGGCTGCCGCTCAGCCAATCACAGACGCGACTGCCGGTCCTGCCCCTCTGCTTGCATTTTCTCGCTAGCAGAGGGTGGCAGCACGGCGGAGAAGAGCGGAGGTAATGTAAATTTTGGGGCAATAGAGCGGTTGGGGCTGGGGGACAGGAGGAATCTATATCCAAAATTGATTTTTAGGGTGGACATACCCTTTAACAGCAAAGCACATTCAATGATTTTTCAAAATTAGACAATTTTTTGTGCTTCCCATGATAACCAGCTGATTGTGGCTGGTTATCATAGGAATCGGAGCCACAGGTGCAGGGCGTTTTCAGACATAGGCCACCTAGGCAAAGAGCTAGGGCGCCTATATTTAGTGACGTCTGTGCATAGCGCTTCACACTCAAAACCAGAGGCCTGCACTACACTGATGATGGCTCAATAAGCCGAAACAATCTGTAGTTGGCTGCCCTGCACCTGTGGCTCCGATTCCTATGATAACCAGCCACAATCAGCTGGTTATCATGGGAAGCACAAAAAATTGTCTTAATTTTTGAAAAATCATTTGAATGTGCTTTGCTGTTAAAGGGTATGTCCACCCTAAAAATCAATTTTGGATATATGATTCCTCCTGTCCCCCAGCCCCAACCGCTCTATTGCCCCAAACTTTACTTACCTCCGCTCTTTCCTCCGCCGTGCTGCCACCCTCTGCTAGCGAGAAAATGCAAGCAGAGGGGCAGGACCGGCAGTCGCGTCTGTGATTGGCTGAGCGGCAGCCAATCACAGATGCGGCTGTCGGCAGTTCATTTCGGCGGAGGAAAGAGGCAAGGTAAGTACAGTTTGGGGAGCTTTCTAAGAATACAAATGGAGCGGTTTTCCAACTATCTTTTGTCTATTTACTGTATGAAGAGGTAACATTTTCTGTTGAAAAAATAGATTGAAGACTCCCTTTATAAACAGTCGGATTTTCTTATTTTCCATGCGATATTAAAAGATTTTATATCAGACTCAGAAAAAAAGACATTTCTGAAAATTGGAACCTTGCATAAAAGTATTTAAATAAATGTAATATTAACAACTTAATTCATCTTACTAGATAATAATTCTCCAGTCTACCCATTAGCACCTGTAACAATGGAGGCTAAACTGTAAATGAGTTTAAATTATAGTCATCTTATTGTGTCTATTGTGTCAAATGTCCCTCCCCACATTCTTGCAGTGTTCTCACAAGTGGCTGGGCTGTTCATTTTGTGCAACTTCGAGGTAGTACCGTATATACTCGAGTATAAGCCGAGGTTTTCAGGCTTAAAAAATAGCCTTAAAACACGACCTCGGCTTATACTCGGGTCACTGTAAATTTTTCCAAAATCAGCTGCTTTACTTGCTCTCAATGTAACCAGGTACCGGTAAGTTAAATCTCTGGATCCTGCTGGCACTCTGCTGTCTGCACGCTGACGTCCGTACTCGGCGGCTGTCTAACTTACTGCCCGGCGCCGAGTAGGGACGTCACTACTTGGCGCCGGGCAGTAAGTAAGACAGCCGCCGAGTACGGACGTCAGTGCAGCGTGCAGACAGCAGAGTGCCAGCAGGATCCGAGAGAGAATAACTTACCGGTACCTGGTTACATAGAGAGCAAGTAAACAGCAGAAGATTTGGAAAAATTTACCTTACCCTGATTTACCTACAATTGTAAGTACCACCTCACTCCCTGAACTGGGGGGGGCTCTTAAGGGGGAATGTTTTTGGGCCTTTCCTGGGGGGTGCAATTTAAACCTCGGATACTCGAGTCAATCATGGTTTCTTACTTTTTGAGGTAAAACTAGGTACCTCGGCCTATTACTCGGGTCGGCTTATACTCGAGTATATACGGTATGATGGGCCAGCAACTATTAATTTAGAGCAGTGATGCCCAACCTGCAGCCCATGTTTTTTTGTGGCCCACACGGACCCATGGGTGGGTGTGGCATTGGCAGATCAGTTAATTATATGTGTACATTATGGGAGGAACTGCAAGATTATAGCCTTATAATCTTACAGTTTCAGGAGGAGAAGGAAACCAGAAGCCACAAAGGGGTAGGTTATAATAAATAATGCACCCCGAACTGTAAATCAAAGGGATATTAGAAGTCACATTGGAGTTCCGTGCCCTGTATAAAAGGTACAGGGCCTGCGGCCTTGTGCTTTTATATGGTCACGGAACTCCTCTGTGACTTCTAATATCCTTATAATTTACAGTTGAGAGTGCATTATCCGCTATATCATTCTATCTACTAGTACCGGTACTATCTATCTATCTATCTAATATAAGAGTAGTGTGCAGCTGTAGATTCTCTGTATATCCGATCATATAGTAAAATGCAGAGCACTCACAGGACTTGTGCAAAATCTTTCAACTTTTATCACATGTGCAACAAACAGGTTGCGACGTCAAACTTTGAGAAAGGTCTGAGACAAAGACCCGAAACGTCGCTCCTTGTTTGTTGCACATATAATAAAAGAAAAATTTTGGACAAGTCCTGTGAGTGCTCTGCATTTTACTATATGGCCGGATATCTATCTATCTATCTATCTATCTATCTATCTATCTATCTATCTATCTATCTATCTATCTATCTATCTATCTATCTACTGCAGGCTTGGTTCACTATCCACAATTCGCCTATTTACCTTATCTAAATATATACCTAAAAAACATATCCAGTACTCTATAGTCTGTTATCCATGCTATCCACATAGCAGTTACATGCATGATTATGTATGATTCTATCTCATGGTACATTTGTACAGAAACTCTAAAATATATAATAGTCATTTACACCAAAAAAGATGAACCCATAGTATCCGTCACTGATTTTTACATAGTTATATTAGGGATTATAAATGAAACCATACAATCTTTGTTGGTTTATAGGCTTGAAATCTTGGATTAAAACATAATATGCATAAAACTTCAATAAAAAAAATATTGTATATTTACTATAATAATTTCCTACTCCCAACAGCCCTATAAGGTAACAATGTTATAGTGTTTAATTGCCAGGATTCGTAATTCTTGAACAATATAGTGAGCATTAAATTCTTACTTTAACCATTCCTTTAGTGACATCTAGTGGATGGCTCAGCTCTTTTATGAAGGTCAGTGCATTTGCACTAGATGTTTGTGTTTAGCAATAAAAGCATTATCCAAGCTGTAGGTATGGCTATAAATACCCCAGTCCAAAGATACAATGTCTGGTGAAGGGTTAGTGCTTTTTCCAGTTTTAAACTTAGTGGAGTTTAGGATGAATTATGATATAGAATAAGTTTTGCATATGTAAATAGGTCTAAAGGTGCACATAAATGGGTCAATGGCCTGCAATTGAAAAGGTTTGCGGCCCAATTGATCTTTAACCAGATTTCAGTTTAATAACCATTTGAGGTCATGGACCGGGAGGAGTGATGGGATTGGAATCGCGTTAAAATTCCTGGCTGGTTGTTAACATTGGACTACTCAATATCAACAAGTGGCAATCGAAAAAATAGCTGAAAAGGGAAATAGCAATTTTAAATTATAAGATGTCTGCTCCTGACAACTGCAGGGATAAAGCAAAATTAGCAAGGGTTAACCAAGTTTATGTTAATAAGTAAAGTAAAGTTGTATGATAATATATTTTAAGCGTAGGACAAGGTGTGCAAGAATCACTAAGTTCCAAAGAAAATTGTAGGTTTTGAGACAAGAAATGGAAGTGCATGTGTTGGACACTAGGTAACAACCTTTTTTTTTAAAAGAGCAGCATTGTCAAAGTCATTTTTGTTTAATGCAGGTTTCTTGCTTGTGCTACTTAGTGGTCCCAGGCCTAGCCTAGATATACAGTTGTTTACTTCTCACTGAGTTATCTTGTGGAAACGGAGGACGACGGGTCACATTCCAAAAGAAATGGTGATTATTTAAAAAAAACAGTCATCAAACACAACGTTTGTGGTGGTACAAGCCCCCTTGCTCTGAGTTCTTGTATGCCCGTTCCTACAAAAAGCTTGGGGTTAGGCCCCCACTCCAATAGCAACAGATTCGGGAATAGCCTTAGCAATTATTGTGCAGGCCAGTACCACCATGGCAGTGACACAATAAAACAAGCTGCGTCTCTGAGACGTTCAATGCGATCTTTTGTTGTTTGCATATCGCACACGGACGCATGCCACGATTGCACGCCTTTGATTTGCATTCTCTGTTTTTCCTACGTGGGGACGGGGGGAACTATGGATAACCTTATGTAAATTTGGGCTGAGCGTAAAAAAACCAATTACCTCACTAGAAGGAGGCGGGTCTTTATCTGGAAATGCCCACCAAACCTGGCAGAATTAAGCAGATGAATTATATGATTCCCATTTAGGTTCATGACATTTTCCTTTTGGTTTCCGCTTAAGCCCAATTCAAACTCCTATACGAAAACCAAACCATAATTGTATAAATGTGATGTTTAATTTAATTTCTTATAGTATATTACTAATAAAAAAACCCATGTGTATGCCAACCCATAGACGGACAACAACAAATAAATTGGGGGATTCTTTGAATTGATGCTTCTTTTTACAGACACAACCCAGGCAGGGTAAGTTGATGTGTTCACTGATGGCAAAATCCTCAGGTTATTCACTGCACTGGATTGCCATTTTCATAATGTAATATTTTGAGCATTATTAAAAGGACTCTGGACGCAGTTATGAAATGGTTAATTTCCTCTATAAACCAGGTTCATGGTATATATGGATGTATTCAGTTAGATTCAACTGGAATGAAGTTGAGTATTAAGTTTGTTTCGCTAGTCTCGGACTGGCATTCTCAATTTAGATCAGTTCAGGTCCGTCCCTCTGCTTGCATTTTCTCGCAAGCCGGAGGGCTCTGACGTCGGCGAGAAAGGGAACGAGGAGAGGGGAAAGGAAGAAAGAGGGAAAGTGGTAAGTAATATTGGGGGGCACTTTCTGAAACTTAAAACTATAGCGGTTGGGGATGGGGGACCCATTGACTTTAAGTGGTCCTAGGTAGTCTCCACATCCTCCCTGGTAATCACACTTGTAGTGGTCCTATTTTGTCTTATCCTAAACATTGTTTCCCTTGGTTTGTGGTACCGTAATAACAAAAATAATTGCATGACTTGCTGCGTTACTTTAAGCCTGCTTAAATTAATGAAAACTATTCCTTGTTTAGGTGTCTGCATTATGGAACAAATTAATTTAATGAAAACAATTGATAATACGAATTCTAATTAATTCTGTTCTAAAAACTAATATGTGTCTGGGTGGTCTACTAACGTGAACTACATCTCTGTATGTAGGAAGATATCATTTTATTTTATAAATGGTAGTTGAGTGCTGATGGACAGTATTTTTACAAGGCCTATATATTCTCATGCAAGGAAGTGAGTTAGAATTTCCACTGGAAGACATAGAAACAAGAAGCTTTCTCTATGGCAGATCATATAACTAATTGCTTCAAAATAAAATAAATGTTAAATCTGAAACAAAAAAAAATAAAACACTTGAATTTTTGGGGATTATAGTAAATTGACTCCACTTTATGATTCAGAAAAATTAATTATTTCAAAATAAAAATTATCAACAACAAACAAGATTTGTGTTAAAAAAAGAGAGTAAGAGTTATTACAGATTATAGAACATTCCGTTTTGAACATAATCTTTTACAGTGGATTAGATTCTGGATTCCCTTTAATATTGAGGCAGTGAGTTTTATCCAGGGTACAATCTGATCCATATATATATTTTTAAAAATCAAAAATCGTGCTGTAGAATCCACATGCCTCAATTGTTTTGTCAGGCCTGAAAACTATGAATGAGTTTCCCTTTAAACCCTGAACGCAGGCTTGGTTCACTATCCACATCCTCCTATATTACCTTAATAATCTTATATACCTTAAACATATCCAGTTACTCTATAATGTCGTTATCCATGCTATCCAATAGCAGTACATGCATGATTATGTATGATTCTACTCACTGGTTACATTTTATACAGAACTAAATATAAATAGTCATTTCACCAAAAAGATTAGAACCCCATTACGTATCCGTTCACTGATTTACTAGGTATATAGGGATACTAAATGCAAAAACATACCAATCTTTTGTTGGTTTATAGGCCTTGAAATCTTGGATAAAACATAATATTGCATTAAACCTACCAATAAAAAAAATATGTATATTATATAATAATTTTCCTCTCCCAAAGGCCCTAAGGTAACAATGTTATGGTTTAATTGCCAGGATATCAGTTAATTCTTGAACATATAGTGAGCGATTAAATTCTTACTATAACCAATTCCTTTAGTGACATCTAGTGGATGGCCTCAGCCTTTTTCATGAAGTCAGTGCATTTGCACTAGGTGTTTAGACATACAACAGTAATCAACTACCAAGTTGATAGTTGTAGTATGGCTATAAATACCCCCAAATATACAATGTCTTGTTGAAGGTAGTGCTTTTCCAGTTTTAAACTTAGTGGAGTTTAGGATGAATTATGGAATGAAGAATATTTTTGCAATGAATAGGTCTAAAGGTGCCCAATAAAATGGGTCAATGGCTGCAATGAAATGCACCCAATGATCTTTACCAGATTCAGTTTTAATACCATTTTGAGTCAGACCGTGGTGGATGATCGTGTAAAATTTCCTGGCTGGTCTTTTAATCATTGGACTACTCAATATCAACACAAGTGGCCAATCGAAAAATAGCTGAAAAGGGAAATAGCATTTTAATATAAGTATGTTCTGCCTGACAATGCGGATAGGATTAAAGCAAATTAGCAATGTTAACCAAGTTTATGTGTAATATAAGTAAAGTAAAGGTTATGATAATATATTTTAAGCAGGTATAGGACAATGTGTGCAAGAAGTCAGCGAGTTCAAGAAAATTGTAGGTTTGCAGAAATGGAAGTGCCTGTTGTTGGACCACTGTAACAACCCTTTAAAAGAGCAGCATTGTCCAAAAGCATTTGTTTAATGCAGGTTCTTGCGTGTCACTTAGTGTTGGTCCCAGGCCTAGATATACAGTTGTAATTCTCACTGAGTTATCTTTGGAAACGGAGACACGAGTCACATTCCAAAATGAATGGTGATTTTATTATTTAAAAAACAGTCATCAACACACAACGTTTTGGTGGTACAAGCCCCCCTTGCTCTGAGTTCTTTTGCCCCTTTCCTACAAAAGCTTGAGGGTTAGGACCCACTAGCAAGATTCGGAATAGCCTTAGCAATGTGCAGGCCCATTGTTACCCATGGCAAGTGGACCCCAATAAACAAGCTGCGCTATGAGACGTTCATGCGATCACCATTTTTGTTGCATATCGCACACGGAAGCATGCACGATTGCACGCCATTTTGATTCTGCATTCCTCTGTGTTTTCCTAGTGGGGACTCGGGGAAACTACTGGATAACCCTTTATGTAAATTGGCTGAGCAGTAAGAAAACCATTACTCACTAGGAAGGAGGTCTTATCTGGAAATGCCACAAACCTGCAGAATTACAGATTGGAATTATATTCCATTTAGGTTCATTGACATTTTACTTTTGGTTTTCCTTAAGCCCAATTCAATCCTATACGAAAACAACCATAATTGTATAAATGTGATTTTAATTAATTCTTATAGTATTTAATAATAAAAACCCATGTGTATGCCAACCCATAGACGACAACGACAACAACAAATAAATTGGGGGATTTGAATTGATGCTCTTTTACAGACACCAACCATGCAGGTAAGTTGATAGGGTAATGTTGATGTCTGTTTCACTGATGCAAAATCCTCAGGTATTCACACTGCACATGGATCATTTTCATACAGAATATTTTGAGCCTATTAAAAGGATCTGGACGCGTTTTGAAATGGTGGTTATTCTATAAAACCAGGTCATGGTATATATGTAGTATCAGTTAGATTCAACTGGAATGAAGTTTAGTTATTGAAGTGTTTCGCTAGTCATCGGACTGGCATTCTCAATTCTGATCAGGTCCAGTTGATATTGTTATGAAGACACATTTTGGTTACTTTTAACATATAATACAGTATTCATTTCTATAATTTTTTTTTTTTTTTTTTATCTAGGCTCAGAAGAATGAAAGGGAATCTATCAGACAGAAACTGCCCTGGGAAGTTTTTTTTGATTGATGATGGCCCCCTAGTATTTATACCAGCTGCAGCAAGAAGAGTGGGGAAGCCAAGTCTGTCTTCCAGGTTTTGTTTCCTCTTGTTACAAGAAATGCTGAATTATTCCCATTTAACCTATCACGTGCATTATTTTTTTTACTACCCTACACAGTAATAATCAAGTAGTTTGAAGCACATAAGCAAAGCTGAATCCCATGACAGGTTTTGGTCACTGTACCAACATAAGCAGATGAAAAGTAGCTCACTTTTACCTCCGTCCCTAGAACAGCAAAACAGTCTAGGTATGACAGCTGCCTCACACAGGGTGTTCTTTATGGGAAATATATTTTTTATTTAATTCCATTAAAGTAAAAATATACAGTGGTGACCCTAACCAAAAAAAAGGTTGAGAGTTATAGCATGGGTGGTGGAACGTCACACGTGGTTGGCTAATTCCCTGGCTAACACACACATTCCTAAAGAGTGGACATGGGATTATAACATCCATGACTATTTTAATCCATTTGTTTTGTTGGTGAAATAAAAGAATACATTCATTATCACATTCATCTATTAGACACCATTAAGGATATTTTACATTATAACCCAAGGCATGTTAAAAGATATGTCAGGAATTTGATATGAGTAATTAACTTCCATAAAGAATAATTAAGTAAAAGGAAAAGCAAAGCTAAAAGTGTAAATAACCCTCAATTAATTATATTAATATAAATGTCAGTTAACAGATAAGCTGTATGTTTCACCTCTTCAGTATTGGAGAAATATTCTGGTTAATTAGCACGGGTTCTAATTTTCCAGAGCTAGATCGTGGACCATGCACATAATTTTCTAGCACCCTCTAGTCAGTGGTTGACCCCTGCCTATGGCCTTTAGCAATCAAGATTCAGTTGTTGAGTGGGATGGAGGGCTGCAGAAGTCAGAAGATACCAGAATTAAAGTGTTCATTAATTTTAAATCATGGTTCACCTTTAATTAAGCTACAAATTATTGTATTTATAATAAAAACAAATATATAAAACACTATATATCTAAATAAATACCAAGATTAGAAAAATCATTCAGGTATCAAAAGGATACTTTTTGATACTTCTGTCTTCCCAGAAGTCAATTGTATACACCCCCCTCTCTCGGGGTTAATTTTAAGCTGGGTACACACGAGCCAATTTTAGGCAAGCCGACCAGATATTTTCGTATATCGAACCAAGCGAAATCGAGGAAATTTCGCTGGGGACCGATGTCTGACGCTCATTTGTCGGTTTGGTGAGATGCAATCGGATTTGCGGCGGGTGGTAAGGAGGTAAATTGTAATGTCGACCATGTGGTCGCCTATGGACCTGAACTGACGACCGTGGCGATTTTTTCCAGCCTACCACCTCAAGACACTGTAGGCTCAAAAACTGCCCCACCCCTAAACAGAATCCACACCCATTTTCTTCTTTTTGGGTGGATTTCTGGGGGGAGATTGACAGGCGCACCTCCAACCACAGCGCGCCCCGAGCCATGGTGTGCTAATGGTAAATACGGGCCTGCTCTCCTGATTTGTGTCTATCGATAATCAGAAAAGAAACTGACCTAGAGCAAATGCACATTTAAAAAATAGCCACCTAATGAGAATAAGAGGAAAGAGGAAAAGAAAGTACAGGCACTGACAGTATTTTATACTTGGAGGATGCAGTGGCGTAGCTACAGACTTACAGGCCTGATGCAAAATTCGGGCATGGGCCCCCCCAAAACTGGTTGGGGAAATGGGCACTGCACACAGCCAGGCACTGGTAAATGCTTGGCACACAATGGAAAAAATGATTTGTATGCAGACACCATGGTAAAACAGTTGGAACACAGACTGGAAGTTTTAGAACCTTAACAAAATCGGGGGCCCCTTCCTTGGTGCGGTCGCATCCCCGTGGCCCCGCCGGTAGCGTACGACCCAGTAAGGATGTATAAGATATTTGAAGTATACACAAAAGACAATATCCCCTCCCTAGAGGTTCTCATATTTTCGATGTGTCCTATACCTTTGAATATTATTTAAATCATTCTGCAATCTTCACTGTTCCTCAGACAGGGTCTGGGTCTGTGAAATGAGAAATAGATTGTGCCCTGATCAAAACATGTCAGGGACGATTGCATTGTATACATTGAATACATGATATAGATACAGTGTGATATACACAGATTCCCTGCCTGTAGATGGTATTTTTTTATAAATAAATGTTATTAGGAGCATATATGATATATTTGTATGTGTTTGTATTTGTACATTTAACAAATTTAAAACATTATGGAGTTACTAAAGGGTAAATATTGATCTTAAATTATTTTCAACAGGTTAGGGTAGGGTTATAAGAAAGCCTTCTGCTGTTACCTTCAAAATGAACCCTAAATCACCTTTAGGTAAAATTTGTGGGAAATGATTGCTTGTTGTATTTAAGAGGCTCCCTTTCTCAATTGTCATTTTTTTGTATGTCTGTGCGTACTTTTCTGTTTTTCCAGCATTAAGTCTTAAGTGTGAGCAGATTTCTCCACTGGGTGGAGGGGAGGAGCAAGAGGGCCAGGATTGGATGTCACTGAAAGCAGGACATTTGAACATTCACGCAGCCAGAGATGTTGCAGCCAGAGATGTGATCTAGGGCAGGCCCGAGATGTGATCCAGAGCTCATTAGGGAAATACTGCAGGCTTTGTGTTTAACCCTTAAACTTGTTCGGGGACCACAGTTATTTTAAGGTGGACAGCACATTAAAATCTGCTGTGAATGTTTACAGCAGTTTGCAAATGAAACTTTAATGATCCAACTGCCTTATTCTTTATAGGGAGCGATCAGTTGGTTTGCCACACACAGTAGCTATTAGCTCACTTTACTTTAGTATAGGAAATTTTCCATCTAGACCAAACTATCTGCCATGAGGGCAGTAATGTGTTGGCAGTAGAATCAGTATTTTTGGCCATATTTTACTGGCTTATAATTAGTAGATCAAAACAGGGTTTACATTATTATAGGATATTATCAGCTATGTGTACCTTTACTGGTAAAAAATAATATGGTTTTAATTTCCCTTAGTGTTAAATGAATGTGATCATGCAATTATATTTTTAGATTATTAATGTTATGGTTTTAAATTAGCAGTAAGGAAGATTGTTCTTATGTAGCTATTGTGAATTGGTGCACCAAAATGCATTGGTGTTTACCCTTCGTCTCTGTTTTGTCAAACAAACAAATATTATTGCAGCAAAAGAGAAATGATTTTCCACAGAACGGTTATCACAATCCAAAAGGGGTATATTTATTAAAAATGCAAAAAACATGTTCGAAATATATAGGTTCTTTGTCAAGTGTCATGTACATGAATAGACGTCCTCTGCTTATTAAGAAGTTAGCAGAAGAAAGTCTATTACATGCAGCTAGTGTACAAGTAATCAGTTTAACAAAACATATATTTAATGCAGCCAGAGATCTTACTGAATGTGGGTTAAGTGATAAATTAGTAAAATACGCACTTGTTAGTCACTGCTTCTATTTAATGACATCAGCATCATTACCATAAAATCGCAGGCAAGTCAAATTGAAGCCTTTGCAGGCAAGGATGTACACACCCCTCTCCTGCCTTCCCAGGACTTAAGTCCCAAAACATACAGTTTTGGGCCCAGGCACACTTGAGCGCGGCAAATTTTCACAATAAGTAGTTAGTCACAACCTCAGTAAGTCCCTACCCAAGGACCCAAGGTTATTAGCACCAAGCACAAAAACAATTAGAGTGCACACAACTCCTTGTGGAATTGTTGCGTGATTCATCATTAAAGTGAAAAATTCAAAAGTAGCAGGATGCCACCTCTAATTGTTTTTGTACTTCCCAGACTAAGGGCCTGACAAAGGAGGAAAACTTTTATCATAAACTGACATTTTTTGCCTGATTTATTAAAATGGGGTATAATATTGAACTGGACATGGTGGAATGATCAAAAATGCAGGGTCTTCACAATAGGCCATGTCACACCAAAATATCAATTTTTAAATCTTACAGATGGGAATATCAGGCCAGGGTTGCGGCACGCCCTTTGTTGATGCTTTATGCAGCCCCCCGTTTTTTACCAGCTGATATTTTCACCTCCTGTTTTGTTTATAATCTGTGCACTTTCATAGTACTGCATATGGTATTAGATATGAGAGAATGCACCCCTTACAGTATTAAAGATAAAGATATTTAAATCACTTGACGTTCATGAATGTAAAAGCCCCAAGGTATAAAAAAAAAAAATCTCCAGGTGTTCATAAGGTTTTTAATTGTTGTTTGTTGTGTGTGTGTTGTTACAAAGAGTAACAAAATAAAATAGTAATATATCAAGAGTGAGACTGTATTAGAAAATGTCAGATAAAGAAGTTTGTATTAAATGTTCACTGCTAGCCATTGGTAATTGAATAGGCGCAGGCCCATTCGTATGAATGAAGGAATGCCCCCCTATCAATTGTACCAGATGGACCAGTGAAACACTTTGTTATTAAAGGGCATGTCCACCCCCAAAAAACTATAATTCACCCCACTGCTGGCCCCACTGTAGGTATAATAATCCTCACACAGTCTCCAAATGGTTCTCCTGTAATGTCCCTCCAAGTCCCGAAAGTGAACACAGGGAGCTGGCTGGGAGGGAAATTGTTACGCCTATGAGGCGTCCTCTCAGAGGTTTTTGTGGCTTGCTCAATGCAGCCTCGCCCCCCTTCCCTCCCTCCCGATCTTTGTAATTTTTCCTGTGCCCCTAGTGTAAAAATCATTTCTTGTAGTGTAGGGCTCCAACCACTATAATAGTATAGCTCCAATGGTTCCTGTAATGTCCCTCCAAAGTCCCAGAAAGGGAAACACAGGGAGCTGTGGGAGGGAAATTGTTTAGCGCCTATGAGGCGTCCTCTCAGAGGTTTGTGGCTTGCTCAATGCAGCAGCCTCCCCCCCCTTCCCTCCCTCCCATCTTTGTTAATTTTTCCTGTGCCCTAGTTGTTAAATCATTTTCTGTAGTGTAGGGCTCACCAACCGCTATAAAGTTTGTCCAAAAACTCCTCCGATCTATACTTACATTACCTCATTCCCCACCGACATTCAGTTACAGCGGAAGCGCGTCCTGGTGGCTGCTGGTCTGGCCCCCTGCTTGTAGTGTCATGCAAGCAGAGGGCCGGAACTGAATGACGGAGAGAGCGAGGCGTGTGTAAGTAATGATCGGGGAAAAGTTTTGGGACCAAACTAGTATAGCATTTGGAGTTGGGGGAGAGGGAACCCTACACTACAGAAAAATATCAAAAAAGGGGTTGACATGCCCTTTAATCTTTAATAGTAACGTACCTAGGGTAAGACCATACTAAGAAACTGTCAGGTAAAGCAGAGAGCTAAGTTTTGACTTACAGTCTTACTGCTTCTCCTTTACTTATCGAGGATTATCATTCGTTTCTGTTGCTTCATAGGAATAGGCATCCCCTTTCAGTGGGCCAGATGGAGGAATGAAACAAGGAGAGTAGCAGAAAATCTGTTTAGTACGAATTTAGCTCCTGCTTAAAGGATGTCGCTTAATACACTCACCCTGGGTGCGTTTCTATTTCAGTTTTTTAAGTCATTTTCAATGACAGGTTGCAGTGTGGAACACAAGTTTTTTAAAAAGTCATTCAGCTACGCTAATTAACATTACTGTAACATACAAATTGCACCTCCAATTTAAAAAAGCCATAGACTTGACATTATAAGGATATTATACAGAGGTTGGCACCTAAAGACAGAAAAATTATAGCTGTTTGACATTGCTGTTAGTAAATTAATGTTTTCATGTAATTATAAACTATTAAAATTTCAATTTTCCTAAAAAAAAACAATTCCCAATCTGTATGGTAATGTAGTATTATGTAGATTTTTTTGACCAGGTTTTTAGTGTTGTTTATTTAGCATATTTATTATTTGTCTAATTCCAGACTTCAAAGTGGGATGAACCTGCAGATCTGTTTTGTAATGACAGCGAGGGGTAGGGTGGAGTGACAAGGATAGCGATGCAGACGACAGCAAAACTGAAAAAAGTTTGGACACCCCTTTATCTCCTATGGTATGTTTAAAGGCATAACCACCCCCAAAACTAAAATGTTAAACCCACTATTGACCTCACTGTGTATTTTTCAAAAAAAAATAATACCTTACATCTCTGCTCTCTTTAGTTCTTCTGCAAAAAATATATTTCGCCTCATCCTTGTCCCAGGAGGGACTGTGACGATGCCACAGGAGAGCACCCACCCCCCGGATCCCTCCATGGCTGCCTCACCCTCTACCTATAAATGTATTATCTGTAAGTGTAGGGCACTTCTGCCTCCCAATGTTAGATAGTAAAAAAAGCTTTAGAAAGTACTTACATTTGTTCCCCCAGCGCTCTGCATTGTCGGCAGCAGTGTCTGTATTGGCTGCCCCTCAGCCAATCACAGATGCCGGTCTGGCCCCTGTTTGCAAGTTCTGCCAAACAGAGGGCCAGATCCAGAGCGCCGCAGGAAACAAAGGGGGAGAGACCCTTTATTAACATTACTTCCACTGATTTCTACTAGACAAGTGTCAAACATCACACATACCATATAATCAATAGCCACTAATATTTTCAAGCACACCAACCAAATATCGTCCCATTTGAATCTGACTTCTAGCTGGAAAAGCAATGCAAGAAGGACTCAAATGTGTGCCTAGCTCCTATACTGATGTCTTATACATGTCTGCCGTTGGTTCTTTATTTCTTTTATAACATTTACTGTTAAACTTTCGTTATAGAGCAAACAGAGTTTTCCTATTCAGACAGAGATACTATGAGGAGGAGTCAGAAATCCTTTGAAGATATGGATTTTATCTCCAGGCAAAAGAAACTACAAGCAGAAGAAAGTTAAATGGCACTGGACTATGGTTTTAAACCAATGGCTAAAAAAATGCAGGTGGAAGTGGAGAAGCAAAACAGGAAAAAGTCTCTGTTGCAGACCTGTAAGTCTGAATTGTCACACTGTGTTAGGACTGGTTCACACAGGTCAACCCAGCATCGTACTAAACAGTCTATCAGGGTTATTATTATATAAAAGTCTTATCTTTATTAAAAATGGGTGCTAATTTTGCCCCAACCAAATCAGATATTCGCTTTCAAATGTTAAATAATTATTGATTTGTTGGGGCAAAAATTAGCACCATTTTTAACGATATGAACTTCTATTGAAATATATCTATAAATATTCTTTCAGCAGCAGGAAAGGAAAAGATTGGTGCTTCTTTTTGAGCCTGGCTAAGCTGACCATCCACATGCAATCCCACAGCATGTGTGCCAAAGAATCACATTGGTATCTGTCGGGGACGCATCATGTGTGGGAACAGAACACCTGACGATATGGGATCGGTTTTGGCAGTGCAGCCAATAGCCATACACCGCGCATACATCGTATAACCCCCCACCACTTAAAAAGTAATGGGAGCTGCTGCCAATGATGGTAATTTTCCATCATTCCATGATTCATTTTTGAATTGGCAACTGCGGTCGTCGATCGGTCTGGGAATATCCCCTACACCGAGCGGTAATAGGTTAAAATCCGTTGTTCCCAGACGGGGATTTACCCATTATCGTTCGTATGTATGGCCTCTTTGGGCGTTGCTAATAGTGCATTTTACACGCAATCCAATCGCGTGGCAAAAAGGTTTGCATCTAAGTGGTGGGCGAATTTGGACTGGTCACATTAGGTGTGCTGGGGGTCCATTGCACTGTTATCTGATGATCCGAACGCATGTGATCACCATTTTTGGTTGCGGATTCCATCTGCTCCGATACCCTGAAAATACAGTGAACGCAGCACAAGCAGGCACCAACGCACACAGAACGCGTGGGAGATTGCTGTGCGCTGAGTATGGGCTTTGGATTTATAAACCTATATATGTAAAACACAGGATCGGAACAAAAATTGCCAACATAGCTGATAATTTTATTTACAAAAAAACAGCTGTAAATTATCAGTCACAGTGATAATTGGCTCCTTTCGGCCCGTACTGGTTGACCGAAATATGACTTGTGTCAAAAGATTCAAATTGGAAAATCTTTTTCAACCCCTGGTATTCCGCGGTTATTTCAGTTGATTGGATCAAAATATTGGTAGGTGTTTTTCGCCAACCAACCAACCATTGGTCGAACAAGCATTTCTAAAATCAAACAAAATTTTATTGTGTGGTCTTCTATGGACCACATGATCACCCAGAATATCAATCCCGGATATAAAGTGACCATGTGGGCACAGCACACGTTCATTTTTATTTTATTTTTGTGGGAGATTTTATTTATAATTCTGCTGCCATATAGTGGTCAGGTAGATTAATATTGTAGATTTTTTGGTTAAATCGTATTACATGTGTACGTGGAAGGTTAAAACCCAACCAATATTAAATAGTAAGACTCGTTTTTTTTCAGTTGCCACATAGCCTCATATTAGTGAATGCTTGATGAAAAGAAGTTTAAAAACCTACTGATCTGAGGAGATATGACTATGGGCAGCTACAGTAATTGTCAATGACACTTTCACTCTCAAATAGAAAGTAAGTATCGCTATGACAATGAAAACAATATATTGCTGTAAATTAAAAAAAACAACTGCAAATATTATTTCTTTCTTTCAGACACACTCCCATAACTTCATTCAAACACGTGGACATTTGGTTTCCTTTCCGGCAGGTGATAGAAAGGTTGTCAAAACGGGTGTCCTGTCTGAACTAGTCAACAAATATGATGGGATTGGGAGGATTGGTGGTTAGACCTGCTAGCTTAATGCCACATTATACTTTGGCTTGAGAATGGGCACAAGGTTGTGCCCAAACATTGATGTTTTTTGTTATCTCTTGATGCATAAGTTTTACTATACTTTACAAACTGTATGTGAAATGAAAGAATCTGTTAGTTGAATGGTACATTCCTTCTCAGGGTTTTTACAAAAAATTAATTTAGAATTTTCTGCTAATTTTTCGGACTCACTCAACCTTTCTCAAGGTGCTAAGGACCAGTGAAGTCGAAACAGTAGCATACATGGTGGAAATAAACCTACAGTATTCATGAATGTGTCAGTTCCACCAGTATATTATTTCTTTGTTCTATGTGTTTATAATTCTACTAGTCTTAAGCTGCTGTTAATAATGGAAGCCAGAGCCCACGAGTTCCCCTCACAGTGCCCCCCCAGATAGATCCACCCAGTGACCTACATACAGGTCTGCCATTTCCTCCAGCTACAGTACAACTCAGTTACTGCGGCGCTTTCCACTCCTTCTGCCTGAAGCAGTTGTACTCACTATAGCACCAATGGACCAGATTGCTCCCGTTACATGCAAAAACCTTAAAAAATGCCAGTAACCTAACTGTGTGTGAGGTTGCGCCACCTAGCGGCTGTGTGTGCAGGGACACACACAAACGCAGATTATGGGGTTATTATTAGGATGGATCTGGACAGTGTCTCCCATTATCCATTCTATAGACAGACCTTGTCTGTGTTATGATTCATGTTGCATGTCATTTATCCTAATCAATCTCTTTCAGGCTGAATGAAGAGCTAGTTCAGCTTCTTCTTATTCGCGATGAATTGCACATGGAACAGAGATGCAAGCTTGTAGAATTGAAGACTTGACTAGGTAAATGTGTTTACTATAAACCAAGCATCAGAGAAGTGCTTTGATGTTTCCGATTAGTGAGTGCAAATTAATATACATTTATAAATAAAAAGAAATGTACAGGTTGGCATATGGAAAAATATTGCTAAAAAGGCAAAAAAAAAAAAATGTAATTTGTCATTGTTCAAGCCTGTTACCATTCAAACCCAAGTCTAACATTTCAATTACTGTAAAACAGGGCAATTACCATATATGATTACCGTCTTCATATAGATCTATTAAATGTGGATGCCGAGGGCCCTGCTCTATTGTCCTCTGTTGTTTTAATGATTTTCCTTGGTGATTATAAAATACATTTTTTACCAAATTCATAACCTTGTAACTTTGCTTAAGGGAAGGAAATGAAATCTTAATTATTCTACACAGCAAGTTTTGATGCTTTCTGCATTTGTGATTGTTAAACAGGCTCCTAGATAGAGCTTGTCCCCATCTAAAATACTCTTTGTAACTGTATCAAAATCCAGTGCTTTCCTCTCTTACCTTTCTGCTGCTGTGATTATTTGCATTTGGAAGCACAGCCTGAAAGCAGAACCGGCATCTTCGTTATCGGCCCTTTATCTCTCCTAGTTCAAAGCTTCCTACTATGCAGTGAAGGACAAGGAAAAGTAGCTGAGTGAGATATCCATTCTTCCAAGAGGCACTGGAATAATTCTGCTGTCCGACAATGATTTAATGGCTTTTGTGCTGGCCTTAATCATGTAAAGCCGACTGATAACACTGCAGAAGGCTTTGCCTGTCTGTCTAAAATCATTTCATTTTTTTTTCTCCTCTTCCAGACATGCTGAAAGTCAGCAGAAGCACATGCAGAAGAGAGATGCCGATGAAATAAAGCAACAAAGCCATTGAACGTAGCAGGAAAAAAAAATAGAAGCTAAACTTTATTTTGCTTTGTGGTGTCAAAATTGCTGATGACTAAAGATGATTCACAAGGAAAATCAGTGTTAGTCTTTGATAATGTCTAAAGTTATGTCCAGTGAATTGGCCTGTGCTTCCTAATTATTTTAACTTTTACTTGTGACACTAAATATTAGGCATTTTCTGAAGATACTATTATATATGTACAGGACTTAGGCCATAGCAGGTTACGGATTAAGAAACAGAGAGAATAGTTACAAATGTTTATTTTTGTTTCTGGAGATTTTACTTTGATCAGTGATTTCACCCATTGATAATGACTTTTTTGTCACTGTACTGTAGTTTTTTCAACGGTGCTAAAGAAGTCAAGACTACATGACTGCCTGCCTCATTGTAACGTTTTAGCTCTCAGTGTCGGTTCCAACATTTTGTGAATGTTGATAATCTGACTTCCATTTTTAAAATGTGTTAAATTTATTATTAGTTGGATTGGGAAGAAAGTCACTTTCAAAGTTTTATGTATAAAGATGTAAAATAAAACTTTAAACATTTGTTTGTATGATATTGTTTTTTTTTAATTGCAATTATTATTAATCTATAATTTTGTGACAATGGAAATGCCTTCTTCAAAAAGAGGGGCTATAGGTGGTATTCCATATGAGTTGCAATATGTGCCAGTGCTCTTAATCTGCAGCATCCAATCAGCTGTTACCTTTTTACTGGGCTTCAAACTGTTCAAAAATATCGATGACAATTGTTATGCCCACGAACAGGTGATGCATTTCACAATCATATATGTGTGGCTCATTGGTTGGGCACACGGCTGGTGTCTATCCCGGTGGATGTACGAATGACACCAGACCAAATGGCCACATGTACAATCATTGCCAGATTATTCTTGTTGTGCATTGGCCACTTGGCCTGATGCATTCAACCACCTAGGGCTGTCAGATACCAAATCTCAACATTCTGGTTTTTATAGCTGTGCAGAGATGCGTCTTGCCTTATTAGAGGAGGTTATTCTGCCTGCAAGGGCAACAAAATCTGGTTAGGGCCATTCATTGGGGAAACTACCCTCTAAAATGTCCCTGGGTGTGCAGTAGAAATGATAATTACAATTCACAAAATTCTATTTTTTGTAGTTTTACTCAATTTTATCAAAACGCTTATAAACACAATCAGGGAGATTCAATAAAAGTTCTTATTGTTTAAAATGGGTGCTAATTTTGCCCCAACCAATCAGATTTATTTAACATTTGAAAGCCAACATCTGATGGGTTGGGCAAAAAATAGCACCATTTAAATAAAAACCTTTTATTGAATAACCTGTATATGAGCTAAATGTTCACAGTTCTAGAGGTGAAAGTTTATTTTCATTTGTAAATGCAAAACAGGGAGATCAATAAAACCTCTTATCGTTAAAAAATGGTGCTAATTGCCCAACCAAAATTAGCACCTTTAAACGATAGAACTTTTATTAATAACCCCTATATATTTGTAAATATTCACACTTTCCTGAGAAGTTAAACAATTATAGCTTGGCTTTTCTCAAATCGTATTAATGTTACAGATTAAAAGCAAACAAATGTAAGTATATTGTTTTCCTTTTAAATTATACACCTAAGGCACCAAAAATTACTGATTTGAAATACCACCAATAGTGTTTACTGATTGGTAAATACCACCATTAGTATTTATGATTGGTAAGTACCACCATTGGTAAACACCACCATTAGTATTTACTGATTGGTAAATACCACCTTTCGTATTTACTTATTGGTAAATACTATCTTTAGTATTTACTGATTGGTAAATACCACCTTTGATATTCTGATTGGTAAATACCACCGTTAGTATTACTGATTGGTAAATACCACCGTTAGTATTTACTGATTGGTAAATACCACCGTTAGTATTTACTGATTGGTAAATACCACGTTATATTTACTGATTGGTAAACACCCACTTTAGTATTATGTTTTGGTAAGTATCACTAATTAGTATTTACTGGTTGGTAAATAATACCATTTCTGTAAATAGTCAGTATGGTAAGACACTGGTCGTTATTTTAACAGTAATCGTAAAACGATCACGATATTAGATAAATATGGCCTTAGACCCTAAAACTAACTTATTTGATAAGGTTAAGGTTTTTGGTTTAGGTATGGATTGCTTAGCTAGAAGATAGCACATGTTATGTGTCCTGCAAGTTTGTACGTGTCTTTATCTCTGGAGGACATCCTCCCAGAAACAGAAGAGCAATTTGGCTCTTCAAGCCAAAATTAATAATAGTAAGGTACCAGTGGAATAACTAAATTTAACAAAAACCCTTTGTTTCTGGAAATAGGAGGCAAAGTAATTGAAGAGGTCTTGTATACCTTCTTGAATTAGCTAAAGTGTGGCCATTACACATGACAGCCAGCTCATTATTGCAATACAGATTCTATGAGACATCGCAATATGCGCTCTGCATAATACTCACCCCCCACATTCTTTATGGGGGGGCCTCTTTTAAAATCAGCCAGGGGAGGAGCATACACATGCCGACTATATCCGCTTGCTCTACTTGATGTAAAGGGAGCCATGAGATCGGGATGGACATTTTTTCCCCATATACACTGGCTATATATGGAACAACTGAAATGAATCCAACAGGATTTCTCTTATATGGTTACTGTTTTTGGGACCTTAAAGTGAATGGTTACTGTTTTTGGGCACTCTAAAGTGAATGTCCACCCCTTATAAAAAAAATAATAAGCGATTTACCAAAAAATAGGTTTTGGTAAATGTTGAATTTTAAATTAAAGCCAGGTCCCTATCTTTTAAAATGAGCAATCAACCATCTTCTACATGCTGCACAATAAATTACTGATCAGGGGGGCAACAGTGGGAGGGGGACTGCAAGGGGAGGGGCCATGGGGGGCCCATGAGGAGGAGGAGGAGACGCAGGGAAGAGGGACTGTCACATGGTTTTTAAAAACGGAAATGATGGGGATTGGTGATGCTGCTATACCACATCACATAAAAATGTAAATATCTTCAAAACTATGTAAAAAAAAAAAATATGTGTGAAGTAAATTGCAAAAGATTACTCCGGAAAGCAATTCTGACAATTTACCTTAAGTCATTTTAAACTGCAGTTACCTTAAAACAGGCTTTAAAGGTTACCCTTTAAAGTTGTGACAGATTAGCGCTGAACAGTTATTGAGTATATATATGTATGGCTACATTGAAGTAAATGCAGCTACAGTATGTTCTAATGTAAACATCAGCCTCTGTAATTGTAGATTCAGTCTGTCTTTTAATGCAAATTCAAAAATCTACAAACTAAGATACAGATTTCTAGTGGGAAAGCTTTTCTATATATTCTAGTTTTTAGCGCTAGTTTTTTTCCCTTGCCCACTGTTATGCAAAAGGTTATGTAACTACTAAAACATTCTGTATCAGCGCCAGACTGTAAAATTATGGACATTTCTCTGTTTATCATGGAAAATAGTAAGGCGTCATAACTACATCTGTGCCAGTAGGTGGCACCACATGTAGGCAAAAGAGATAAAAACAGCATTTTTGTTGAAACACATACAAAAATCATGTAAGTAAAGGCTGTTTTACTGGAGACTGCATAAAATGTGTATGAGTGGAAATTAGCTAATATCGTTTAAAATATTCGTTTGATAAATGTTTTTTATCTCTCCCGGGAGGGAGGGAGACAGGACTTTTTTTGACTGCATTAAGGAAGGGGGGAGGGGGGGGGGGGTGATGATATGAAGAGAGGGAGAATGTTTTTTGGGGGGGATGCATTAACGGGGTGTTGTGTCTTTAGGTAACTGCATTTAAAAGGGGTAGAAATGAATAATGTACCCCCTACTGTAAAAACCTTGTGCTTTTATATGTCACGGAACTCTCAGTGACTTATAATCTTATAATTAACAGTAGGGGGTAATTATGTACTATACAAACCGCAAGGCTTAATACCTAACTGTAAACCTTCCTGCTCATAGTCTAAATGATTATGTGGCTGCCATCTCACTGCTGGTTCCTGATTGTAAGTAATATAAATGTTGCTTATTGGAAGGGTCCTCTCGCTTTATGTGTGGGGCCCGACGACTGTGAACATGCCTTCCCACTGGGGTGTACATTATGATTTAACAGATTCACTCTTGTAATATACTAATTTCAGAAGTTTCTGTGCTATTAGTAGGGCGCAAAAACGACCATAGATCATATTAAAGATAATTATAAAAGTGAATGAAACTGAAGTTCCCAAAATCCCATTCAAAACCAATTGAATTAAAATTTTCTGAATATTGCATCGTACATTCAATATTTTTTCATTTTTTATAGGAATTTCGAATGTATTTTTAAGTCTTGGAATTTTCGATTTTCTGATTTTCAATGAAAAGTGAGGCGTTTTGAAAGTATAAAAAAAAAATTCATGGATTTTCATAATTTACGAATCCAAACCATGTTCATTTGAAAACAACTAATTAACACTAATTATTTCCACACTGTAAGTGGCATTAAAGGGCATCTATAGTGAAAAAAAACACATTGCCCCTTTGGAAAGTTAATTCATGTTCTTGTGCGCCTTAATCCTATCTCTGTCAGTGACTCTGTTTAACCATGGTGTCGATCTCTGTGCAGCACTCCCCCCCCCTTCCCCCCCCCCTGTTACCTCCTCCATGTCTCACGCCGGCTAACCGACAACCTTACCATGTGTGCAGTAGGCCAATAGAAAGCAAGCTGTCCTGGAGACACGGAAGAAGGAGAAACAGTACAGTTTTACGATCTCTCACTTTGTGACCCATCATCAATCAGTGAAAGCTATTAAGAAGGGGGGTCAAGTGCAGCATTATATCTACATCAAAGCTACCTCTCTCCCCTGCTAATGCTGTTATCTCTAGGTTTATTAAAGAGCAGGGAGGGGGGATCACGTCACAGGGATTTGATTGACAGTCCAAGTAGGAATACAGGAATGCAATCAACTATTCTTCTAACTGGTATCTCAGGACAGAGAGGGAATCTGAAAAAAGTGAAGAAAACTCTGGGGGTTGTGGGGAATTATAGAACAAGAAAGAAAAAAAAAGCACTATAGATGCCCTTTAATATTAAATTATTACTTAAAATTTTGATTTAACCAGATTTTATTTCTTGGATTGAGCTGGATAGTGGTGAAATATTTACTTCCTGACTGGAAGAGGAACCAGGAACAGATGCCGGTCGGCCATTCGTCTGATCCTACATGTTGATATGTATGACTCACACGATCAGGCGCATTGAACTTGATATGCTAGTGGTGAATGGTTGGTTGTGACAAAAAAATTGGGTGTTTCCGCCTTACTCCAGTAACCAGAGATCTATGTTGTCATAAATAATTTGAAAGATTAATAATTCTGAGTTAATTATACAGAAACTCCGGATTTCTTTTGTACAGAAAAAAAATGCTCATACATATACAGTACTTTCAAAATGGATCTGATGCTGCAGCAGATTTGGTGGATGATGCCAGATGCAGAAGGAGCTTGTTAAGGATAAACAAGTGACTGGAAACTGTTGTTATATTAAGATTCAAGCAATTTAGATCCTCATTATCAGGGATAAGGATGTGCCTGGTGTTCCAAAACCAAACCTGGTACTGGGTGAATTTCTAGCTCTGCGTTTGAAATTTTGTTAAAATATCGAGGGATTTCAATGCAGAATCATTGAGATTTCAAAGTTGTTGAACAGTTAGCAGTTCGGTTCAGAAATTTGTTTTTTGGGTTGTCTCGTAATGAGGAGTTACCTTATCCTCATGTATTATTCAACGTTAGAGGTTGGGTATAAATGATACTTTCCACATATCAATTCAATGCCTTAGACATTGGTTTTCTGGCAGTCAGTACAAGGTTGACCTCATCCACTCTTACCAGAACTCAACCCAATCCCACCTCTAGCCCTGACCACTGTGCCCAACCCATACCTATTTTGGGACTGTCTTGATGAAAATGCAATAAAACAATGCTCACCCAGGGACAACTTTGGGGTTTTTTTCTGTGTAAATTTAACAGGTTTATGTACATAGTGTATCTCCGGCTGGATATCAAATAGTAATCAAATTGAATTGATGAGTAAGATTAATTACAAAATTTGCAGAGCTGTAACAGATTTCTGTGTGTGCTGTTTAAATTTACCTGCAATATGACACAGTAAGGCTACATGTAATGTAGGGGAATAGATAAAGGACTTTGGGCCATATTTATAAAGGCACAGTATTGCCAATACCTTTAACGATACGTTAAACTGATCAATAATTTTAGAACGGTTATTTTTAAATTAACTATAACGATTGTAAATTACCGATAATGTAAATCTACAATAATGCGATCGTAGATTAAGATCCCATAGAATACCATTGCAGTAGTTTACTACCGCATGGTATTTACGACGAATGTTCGCCATAAATGTACAACACTAGTCACAACCATAACGTCTATAAAATTAACAATGCATTTCTAACAAAAGCTAAAAGAAATGTTGTTCAGACAAAAAATAGCATTAAAGGGCAAGTTCACGCTGAAAACAAAAATACTGGTGACTTGTATATGTATTTGTAACCATATATTTAATGATACCTTGCCTGAAAGGAATAGAATGTATCTGCCTTCTCTCCGTGCCAGTGAGCTTTTTTTTATACCTTAAGCATGTGCAGAGGAGGCAAGCAGGTGAAACAGTAGTCAGTCATTGGCTGTGATGTTCAATATCATAGCCTTGATTGACTGCATGGAGGGAGGGGGACCAGCTTACTCGCCAGAATGGGAGCAATAATTATCTCGCGTTTGGCTCTCCTACATTTTTATATCTCTGATGATTCAGCTTTCTTCAAGTGAGACGGAGTGGAGTGGAATTGGAGCCATAAAATTTAGTGTGAGTAGCCACAGTTTTTGCTTGAATAATCATGGTTTCCAGGTTTCCATAAAAATATGACATAAATACTGTATGTTCAGTGCATAAGGTCACTGACCTTCCCTTTTTTTTTTTTGAGATTGGACTATTTTTGTGCCTGCAAGACTGAATAGAGTGTTCATTTTAAAAACAAGAGGTTGGTCTCTTCCATACCATGGAATTATCTTTCTCCCACAATTACGGTTCCGGATGGTTCTTCTAGATAGTTGCTCTTTTTACTTTCAGTTCTTTACTTGGACATACAGCTCAGTGTTTCTTCTTTGCAGAGAGAATGGGAAATCCCATTGAAGCAAGTTAAGATGTTAATGTTTCTGCAAAAATTATAGAAAAGGGGAATTTGTTCTATAACCTTATGGGTGAATTACCAAGGACTTGAATAATTTAAAGGATTTCTCCTAATAAATGCTGATTTCTGTCAATGATATATTATTGAGGAAAAGGGTTCTGTGGTGTGTTGACAAATCATTTCCATTAGGACTCCCTTTAGGCTCTAATTGGACTGACGTTTCAGTTGTCACAGTCACTGTGTAGCAGGCTACGCACTAGCATGCAATTGGCAACTAGTGAAACTTTGGTCAGTGCAATAGCCACTTAATATAGGAAGATTACAAGGGAAGTGGTTAGAAAAAATTCTGTCAGAGGGGGGAGACACACGCTTAACCACTAGGAACTAAGCTGTTTCTTATTTACCTCTGTAAAAGAAGTGACCTGAGCACTCATTACAAGATAGCAAGCAGCATCAAAAAACAGTTACCGTTATACCATAAACATTTTGTGCCAGCAGTTTTTTTATAGCATTGCCATTACAGGGTATCTCCACCTAGAAAACAAACTTTGCTTAGTGTACCCCGCCCCATCAGCAAGGTTGTTTTATAAAAACAACAAAAAAACCCTGCAGAAAGTTATTTACAGTCCTTCGTTCCCCTGGTGCTCTGATTCGGGCCTTTGCTTGCTGAAAGTTGCAAGCAGGGGTTAGACAATCACAGACGCAGCTGCCAGCAATGCCGAGATCTGGGGGAACAAGGGTTATGTAAGTACATTTTTGCAGCTTTTTTTTACACAAAAAATCTAAAACCTCAACAAGGACAAAAAAGAAGCAGGACCGGATGACTTACTAACAGGTCCTACTCTTCACTTTCTGGGACTTTGAACAAGCACTGCAGGAGAACCATAAGGAACTAAGGTAAGGATTTTTTAAATCTACACAATGGGTCAGTACTGGGCAAATTTAGGGGAAAGAAATGGCTCATTAACTTTTTCAGTGTCAGCAGACTTTCTCCATAGTATTATCATTAACCCTTTAGAGCCAGCAGACTTTTCGGTTTTTCCATTAATGGATATGTCCGCCTCAAAATCAATTTTTTTCTGTAATGTAGGGACCCCTCTCCAACCGTAAAATTGGAAAAACAAAAGTGCCAGGAAACTTACCAGCCTTCATCCCACGGCCACGGCCTCTAATGTTATTTCTGGGAACAGAGTAACATTATGGCTGGACCGGTAACCGCATTCTGATTGGCTGAGAGGCAGCCAATAACGGACGCCGGCTTCGGCTAAGAAATCGAAGGAACATGGTTTGGTAAGTTTCCTGCAATTTTTTTTTTCAATTTAAACTGGCGGTAAGGGTTGGGAGGGGGTCCCTACACTACAGAAAGGATTTTATTTTTACAAATATACTGCAAGACAAGGCATCTGGAGGGAGGGAGAGAGGGGAGGGATATCTAGGGAGGACAGGGAAAAGGCAGATATCTTTTTATACACATGAAGGGTCCAACTCTTTACCTTTCTGGACTTTGACTAGACACTGGAGCAGAAGAGAAAGGTTAATGATTTTTAACACTTCACAAGAGGCCAACAGTGGGTCAAATTTTATTTTGGGGTGTGGACATGCCCTTAACACTTTCAGTTATCATTAACACTTTACTGTAAATGCCAGCAGATTTGCCATGAACTCTTTCAGTGTTAGCAGACTTTTCCTACAGTATTAAAATTAACCATTTAGTGACAAGAGACAGAACTGGACCAGAGCGGCAAGAGAGACAAACATAAATATACAAATCACACAGGTATCAGTGCACTCATACTGGACTATTAGAGAATAAATGGTATAAATGTATTGATCTGGTTAAGCAACCACGGTAATACATTGATATATTCTTACTTGTGCAAAATCAACAATGTTAGAACATACATAACTTACTATATATGTAACTGTATTTCCATAGTGTTGATACTTTAGAGTTAACATGGTAATTTATTATCCTATCTCCATGACTATTAGGATAACATTTATTTCTACGTGTTTCAAGTGTTTTGTGATGTGGAACTTCTCAATGATAGGTTGGGTAATAACAATTGTAAGATTTATTTAATACAGTGGTATATCATTTTCAGTCCCTAAATTGATATATCTAATTTTAAAGATAAATTAGGGAATCTCCCATCTTAAGCCTCATACACACGTCCGATTTGGCCCCGATCCACGACCCCCCAAGAGGTACAGTTTGCGCTAAGAACGCCTGTTTCGGCCGATAATTGCCCATGTGTATGCGTTTGGTCGGGGATCATTCGTGATCTCCCCCTTGCTTTATTTCTAACAATTTCAATACCTTGTATGGAGCAATTTTGTATTGAGGTTTTGTGTAATACATTAACAGGATATACAGAGCAGTCAGTTTTAGAATGGGTATATCAAAATATACTTACTAGACATTCCATTATCCTGTCTGCATTTTAAACTTTAAACAAATCACATAGTATTCAAAATTTAATTAAACTGGGAAAAAAGAGAAAAGAACAGTAGAGCAGTTTTATCCTATTTTATTATTGGGGGTGAACAATTTAACAAATATTAATAATTTCCACTGGACCTGCCCCTTTAACCCTTCAGCTGCCAGCATTGACATGAACACAGTATGTACCTGCTTCCGTGTCTCCTCTATTGAATTGTTTCACTCCTTACCTACTCTAAGTCTAATTGAATGGGAAGTGGGTGGAAGGAGAAAGAGGCAGGGATAGGGATCTCATGGCTGCTAGTCCAGGGGCCACTGTTATAAAGCTGTCAGCAGCTTTTACTTGTCATTGTAAAACTGTTTTTCCGGTACCATTAGCTAAGCTCATCCTCCCCCTCCTTCCTTCACCTTCAGTTCATTGAACATTGTATCCAAGTAGAGGGAGCTGAGTTCAGGCTCTCTACTCACTACAATGTTGCAAATTCAGCAGCAGAACAAGGAGAGCAGATCTAACACAGCAAGTAAATAGATCTAACACAGCAAGTAAATAGATCTAAACAGGAAGTAAAGCTGACAGGGAGTGCTAGGAAGAACACCGGGTGCCCTGGTTAAATATACAAATATGGAACAAAGACTTCTGGGAATTTACCATGTTTCCATGGAAGCTCTATGGAATGCGATCAGGGTTATTCAATAAAAGTTCTTATCGTTTAAAATGGTGCTAATTTTTCCCCAACAATCAGATGTTAGCATTCAAATGTTAAATGATATCTGATTGGTGGGGCAAAGTTAGCACCATTTTAATGATAACAACTTTTATTGAATAACCCTGTGTGTCTTTAAAAAGACCTTTACGGCATTCCACAAGCTAAATGCAAAACCAGAGAGCCAACTACAGATTGGTTTCGGCTTTATTGAGCCATCATCAGTGTAGTGCAGGCCTCTGGTTTTGAGTGTGAAGCGCTATGCACAGACGTCACTAAATATAGGCGCCCTAGCTCTTTGCCTAGGTGGCCTATGTCTGAAAACGCCCTGCACCTGTGGCTCCGATTCCTATGATAACCAGCCACAATCAGCTGGTTATCATGGGAAGCACAAAAAATTGTCTTAATTTTTGAAAAATCATTGAATGTGCTTTGCTGTTAAAGGGTATGTCCACCCTAAAAAATCAATTTTGGATATATGATTCCTTTCCTGTCCCCCAGCCCCAACCGTCTATTGCCCCAAAATTTATTACCTCCGCTCTTACTCCGCCGTGCTGCCACCCTCTGCTAGCGAGAAAATGCAAGCAGAGGGGCAGGACCGGCAGTCGCGTCTGTGATTGGCTGAGCGGCAGCCAATCACAGATGCGGCTGTCGGCAGTTCATTTCGCGGAGGAGGAAAGAGGCAAGGTAAGTACAGTTGGGGAGCTTTCTAAGAATACAAATGGAGCGGTTTTCCAACTATCTTTTGTCTATTTACTGTATGAAGAGGTAACATTTTCTGTTGAAAAAATAGATTGAAGACTCCCTTATAAAACGTCGGATTTTCTTTTTCCATGCGATATTAAAAGATTTTATATCAGACTCAGAAAAAAAGACATTTCTGAAAATTGGAACCTTGCATATAAAAGTATTTAAATAAATGTAATATTAACAACTTAATTCATCTTACTAGATAATAATTCTCCAGTCTACCCATTAGCACCTGGAACAATGGAGGCTAAACTGTAAATGAGTTTAAATTATAGTCATCTTATTGTGTCTATTGTGTCAAATGTCCCTCCCCACATTCTTGCAGTGTTCTCACAAGTGGCTGGGCTGTTCATTTTGTGCAATTCGAGGTAGTACCGTATATACTCGAGTATAAGCCGAGGTTTTCAGGCTTAAAAAATAGCCTTAAAACCCGATCTCGGCTATACTCGGGTCACTGTAAATTTTTCCAAAATCAGCTGCTGTTACTTGCTCTCAATGTAACCAGGTACCGTAAGTTAAATCTCTGGATCCTGCTGGCACTCTGCTGTCTGCACGCTGACGTCCGTACATCGGCGGCTGTCTAACTTACTGCCCGGCGCCGAGTGGGACGTCACTACTTGGCGCCGGGCAGTAAGTAAGACAGCCGCCGAGTACGGACGTCAGTGCAGCGTGCAGACAGCAGAGTGCCAGCAGGATCCAGAGATTTAACTTACCGGTACCTGGTTACATAGAGAGCAAGTAAACAGCAGAAGATTTTGGAAAAATTTACCTACCCTGATTTACCTACAATTGTAAGTACCAACTCACTCCCTGAACTGGGGGGGCTCTCTAAGGGGGAATGTTTTTGGGCCTTTCCTGGGGGGTGCAATTTCAACCCTCGGCTTATACTCGAGTCAATCATGGTTTCTTACTTTTTGAGGTAAAACTAGGTACCTCGGCCTATACTCGGGTCGGCTTATACTCGAGTATATACGGTATGTGGCCAGCAACTATTAATTTAGAGCAGTGATGCCCAACCTGCAGCCATGTTTTTTTTGGCCCACACGGACCCATGGGTGGGTGTGGCATTGGCAGATCAGTTAATTATATGTGTACATTATGGGAGGAACTGCAAGATTATAGCCTTATAATCTTACAGTTTCAGGAGGAGAAGGAAACCGAAGCCACAAAGGGGTAGGTTATAATAAATAATGCACCCCGAACTGTAAATCAAAGGGATATTAGAAGTCACATTGGAGTTCCGTGCCCTGTATAAAAGGTACAGGGCCTGCGGCCTTGTGCTTTTATATGGTCACGGAACTCTCTGTGACTTTCTAATATCCTTATAATTTACAGTTGAGAGTGCATTATCCGCTATATCATTTATCTACTAGTACCGGTACTATCTATCTATCTACTAATATAAGAGTAGTGTGCAGCTGTAGATTCTCTGTATATCCGATCATATAGTAAAATGCAGAGCACTCACAGGACTTGTGCAAAATCTTTCAACTTTTATCACATGTGCAAACAAACAGGTTGCGACGTCAAACTTTGAGAAAGGTCTGAGACAAAGACCCGAAACGTCGCTCCTTGTTTGTTGCACATATAATAAAAGAAAGATTTTGGACAAGTCCTGTGAGTGCTCTGCATTTTACCTATAGGGCGGAATAGGCGAGCTGATCGGAGTCGATCTGATGCGAGCGAGCGATGATATCTATCTAATCTATATATCTAGCTATCTAGCTAGCTAGCTTTCCTATATACACACAGACAATGAGGCAATACTACCCACTAACATTTATTTAAAACTTTCCCTGATCAATTTCTTAGTCACTGAGCAATTACTTAGTTCAGGTTAATTGACTGCTGTTTAACCTGCTGCCACCTCTGTTTATACTCAAGCATATAAAAAGCTCTTAAGCTGGGTACACACATGCCAGATGTTTGAAAGATGACAGACAGGATCTCTATAGGGAGACTACTGGGAGAGAGGGAAATATTCTTTCTTTCCCGATCCCATGGGAACGTTTGGTTAAGACGCTACACACACTGACGATAAAGCCCTGATACCGGTGGATCCCCGGTGGGGTTTATCGTTAAGGTTTGTACACACATGCGATTGCGGGTTCCGACCCGCAACGCACGATGTGTAGGAACGAACGTTTCGAACGATAATCGACCCATGTTTAGGCACTTTATCGGGCAAAACGGACATTCGGTCAGGGATCATTGACCAACTGACCTGGCGGATCTCCGAACGAACGGCCATTACAGCTGATAGAGTGCCTACACACGGCCCAATTATCGGCCAAAACATTTGTTCCTACACATCGTCCGTGATCACACGTGTGTACAAACCTTTAGTGTGTTCCTAGCTTTAGAGCAGAGGAAGAAGGCAGATACTTTTGCCACAAAGAAATAGACCTTATCATTGAATATCTGGTTTCAGATGCATGTAATAAACTGGTAAAAAAGAGCAGTTGGGTTTACGGATAGATTACTGAAAAGTGACTATTTCTTTGGTTTAAGGGTGAATATGCCCTTTAATACAGTGGTATATCGTTTTTCAGTCCCTAAAGTGATACTTTTCTAAACATTGACCTTAAACTATGGAATCTCCCACCTTAGTGGGCAGTGTCTTACCAGTAAGTAATCCTCTCTTAGCAGAGACCCCTGTGTGTTCCCATCAACCCTTTAATCATAAAATCACATTGTCTGTTTACAATTAGCATACAGCTGGCCAAAATAGCAAAAAGATTCTTGCAGTTCTCCAATCTAGTTTCACAGTTAAAAAAAAAACATTCCTGGTTACTAGCAATGACACTGTAGTTTTAAAGAACTGCAATGAACCACAAAAGAAGAAGATGACCAATACAAAAACAATTTCCAGAAATGTTGTGGATCTTTAATTAGCATATCTCTTCATTAAAGGGCCAATTACATTAAAAAAGGAAAACTGTATGGGTAAGGTCCCACTGCATGCATGGAAAGAACCAAACACATTCCAACTCACTGTATGATGTAACAAATATAGAATACAAAAATCATCATGATTGTAACTGAATGCAAAATATAGAGTAAAAGCAGTTGGTTTTGGGATGTAAGTCAACAAACTGTGATCTGCACTCGTAAAGCCTTATATACATGTGCGATCGCGGGGGGCTGACCTGCAATGTACGATGTGTAGGCACGGCTGGGCATGGGGACTTTGTCATCCCTGAAACAGCCATTCGGCCGGGGCTCATTGATGACCCGCCTGGCTGATCGGGCAATAATCGCCAACCGAACGGCCATTTCGCCCTTGCCCATACATGTCACAATTGTTGCCTAAAACCTTAAGGGCAGTGCCAGATTTAGGTGTCATAAGCCTCTAAGCACAGAGTTTTTTCTACCTTCAACCCCACCCATTACTAACTATACCCATTACCAGCCACACCCACTACTGACCACAGTGTCCTTTTCCCACTGTATTACCATTAACCCTTTCTGTGCAAGCAGACTTTCCCTAGTATTACAATTAACACTTTCATTGCCAGCTGATTTTACCACAGTATGGCCATTAAATTAACTCTTTCAGAGCCAGATTTTCCCCACAGTATTAACATTAACCCTTCAGTGCCAACAGACCTTAATTGTGGCCATAGACGCAACAATATAACAAGCAACAGACCAGTTCTAAACAGTACAAGTTAAGAAGTACTAATAACATCCGGGACCCGAGAAGTGGAAAAAAAGGTGCCAGCACCTGCCTCTTTAAATTTTCCAACTGTAGGCATGGGCCATGAAGGTTTAGCCAGTGTGCATTGCTGCCATGATTTGGAGTTAATTTCTTTCTATGACTTATTTGCCACACTTTGGTGTATATATACCTCTGTGCAGAATCATGGTCGAAGTGTGGATTTTAGACCTTAGCTAACCAAATGTAATAACATAGCTCCTATATAAATATGGCCCTTAATGCCTTAAGCAAAAAGTCAGGCAGTGTTTCCATATTACAAATACACAGATTTCCCTTCCCCATTTCATTCACGTAATGAAAGCATCCATGGTGCCGGGGAGTCCAAATTGAGAGCAAAAGTGGGAAAGGAGGAAAAAACAGGAAATAGGGACAGATTGGCCACGGACAGTAATAGAAACTTGAGAACTGAATCAATTAGTCACTGAATTTGTTTGTGAGTGAGAACATTTCATTGGCTGTAATTTTAAATTTATAAAATAAGACTTCATAAGAGTGACATACCAAAACATTGGCCAATAATGACCAACTGCACTCATAAAGCCTCATACACATGTGCGATCATGGGGGCACTTTGTAATCTGAAATGGCCATTCAATTGGGGCTCGTTGATGATCCACCCGCTGGTTTGGGCAATGATACCTGTCCGAACGGCTATTTCGGCTGACAAAGTGCCCACACACACTGCGATTGTTGCCAAAAACGGCCAGGTATTACTAAAGTTCTATAGTTCAGAAGCGAACCAAACTTTAGGAAGTTCGCCCATCTCTAGTGACCAGTACATTTTCTGGGACCCCCTAATATAAAAAAGTTTATTAGCGTTCCCAAATCTTACGCTGGGTACAAGAATATGCAAGCATGAGTGTGTCTAAACCAATGGTATAGAGGGATCTACCAGTGGTATAGAGGGATGAAGCAGTGATAGACAAGGATCTACCAGTGATATACAATTATCTGCCAGTGGTATGGAAGGATCTGTCAGTGGTATAGAGGGATTTACCAATGGTAAAGAAGGATCAACCAGTGATTTACAAGGATCTATCAGTGGTATAGATGGATATACCATTGGTATAGGGGGATCAACCAGTGATATAAAAGGATCTACCAGTGGTATAGAAGGATCTACTAGTTGTATAAAGGGAAGGAGGGAGGTTAGGAAATGAATAGCGGATTTTCTGCAGATGTTTTTTTTTGTTTAAATCAAATGAAATTAAAAATCTTTGTCATTAACAATGTCATTGTATCCAATATAAAGGAGAGATTCACATTTTTCCTTGATTTATAGTCCAGAATTTACTAATTAAATGGGATGTATCTCTTGCCTTTTTATGTAATCTGTAATCAATGATACACAGTAAAATCTTTCAGAACAGAATGCCTTTCAGTAAAGCTGGGTACACACACTAACGATAAAGCCCCAATACCGTCGGATTCGACGGTATCGGGGCTTTATCGTTATGTGTGTACGCTCGTTTCCCGAACGAGCGCGCGCCGAAACGCGCGGGTCGGCCGAACGCTCGTTCGGGAAAGGCCGAAAATTTCCATCGGCCGCGCTAGACTCCCTATAGAGGAGGTCTAGCCGGCCGATGGAAACACACAGTCCCGAGCTTTCTCCTTATGAAGTTCATAGGGAGAACGCTCGGGACTGTGTGTATGCAGATCTTTGAAAGATGGAAGACAGGATCTTGCAGATCCTGTCTGTCATCTTTCAGAAATCTGTGCTGTGTGTAACCTTCGCTGTTAACTGTCGTGCCCTTCTAGCTTGTAGAGCTTCAGACATGCTCATTGTGATTTATTTAAGAGTACAAAGAGATAAAGTATTTAATCATCTACGTACTTTGTATTCTCTGTGATAATTAAAGGGAAGGAGTAAAATTAGAAGTGCAAGAATGTGAAACTAGGAATAACCTGAAAGCACAATAGAAACATTGTGTTATTAGTAGTTTTTAACCTTTAAAACAGGCCTACAGCCTCAAGCTTTTATATGTTCATGGAATTCCTTGGTGATTACTAATCACTGTTGGACTGGACTGTTGGGGCCCACCGGGACACCTGAGACCAAGGGCCCACCAGGAAGAGTTTAGGGCCTACCTAACATTTCATAGCACCATTGTTCCACTGACTGTCTCCTATTGTTTATTAAAATGCATTGCTTAATGTCTTTATTTAAATATTAACAGTATTTTCTGTTTTCTTGTGTGAATGGGCTGTGGGCCACCAGGGGATTCCCCTATAACCCCATGGGTCAGTCTGACACATTACTAATATCCTTATAGTTTACAGGAGGTCCTTATAGTTTACAATACGGGATACATTATCTATTATATTAATCTGAATTTTTTACCCTGCAAAAAACACCCTTAAAAGGCATCTATACTGAAAAAAAAGTTATTTTAAATTGCCCATTACTAGAAACTAGAATTTTTCCCAACCACCACTGTACCATTTTTTATCTGCCCCCTATTTCTTTAGATATCCAATCTAAAACATCTTACATTTCAGCTGTCAGTCAAGTGCCTTGCTCTCATAAACTATTCTTCTGTGAGCAGTTTTGCTGTAACTGGAATGATGACAGAGATTTGGCAGTTGGAATGCTGTGTATAGTTTGACAGTTGGTTTATGGGTAAAAAAGTCAGGTCAGGTGGAAGTGGGTGTGGTTAAAAGAGCGAGGGGGGATACTGCTCCTGAGCAAAACGTGCTGGATTGAAGGCATGCAACAACACACACGCCTCAGAGTAAGTGTCCCTTTAAAATGAAAAACTGGCGATTTGTCAGTTTTCTTCCCACAACCCCATCTGCTATTTTTTACCAGCTTATTACATGCATTTGTAAACAGATATTAAATGATAAGTTATAGCCCTTTGTGGCAAAGGTATCTGCCCCCTCCCTCTGCTCAATAAGTTTTTTATAAGCTTGAGCATGTGCAGAGGATATAGCAGGTAAAACAGCAGTCGTTTATTGGCTGTGATGTCAGTTGTCACAGCCTTGATTGACTGCATGGAGGAATATGACCAATCCTGGTCATATGATATATGGATATTCCAATATCGTACGATCATCGGTTCGTGTATGGACAATCGTGTGATTGTCATAGGAATTTTTTTTTTTTATTGGCCCAATGGGAAAAATAATTACCCTTAATTATCTGTTTAGTTATACAGGTAATAAAGTGTCAGGTGGTTTTATAAAAACCTGATGTGCTGCTAATTAACTTGGCAATAGTAGGGGATCAAAAGGGGGAGAGATTGACATCCACTGCAACCACAGGTGCCCCTAGGCACGTGACTACTGTGCCTAATGGTAAATCCAGCACTAACTATATGTGATCTACCTCCTGGTGTTAACAATCCAAATATAGCACTATGTGAATTAAGTATTATTCTTTATTAAATGTTTCAACACTTCAATGAGTTTCTTCATCAGGAGAAAAATATTTAGAACATTTAACATTTGAAATGACAAATGACTTTATTTGGATGGCAATCCTGTTTAAATGAAAGTTGCTTATTGACTCAGCTGTAATAAAACTATCAGAGTTTTTGTGGTTTAACCTCTTTTTGCTGTATTGTGCTTCTCTGTCTGGTCCAGAAACTGAACACAGGCCACAAAGTTTACACCACAGGAAACCAGAATGGAGGAAAAGTTCTAGTCACTCATTAGAACAGGCCTAAGTAAGAATCCCCAAGAACAGTTACAGTGGGTAAGTTATATAATGGACAAGAACTCCCAGCTAAAGCTTAAAGGGAATGTCCACCACTCTAATCAAAAAAGCATATATAGTAGAATACCCCCCAAAACCTAGAGTTCGTTTTATAGAAAACTTTTAAATCGGCTCATACAGAGAGCTATTATATTTACATGCTGCTCCTCACTCCACCGCTGCGGCTCTGCACTTCCGGGAAAGGCAGTCAGTGTTGGCCGTGACAGTGACATCACGGCCAATCACTGCCTGCCATTCCCAGAGCAGTCTCCACTGTGGCTGCTCAAGAACACAAAAAGAACAGAGCAGCCACAATGGAGACTGAGTGGCTTTACAGGTCTAATAAGTTACCAGGCTGTGAACGCTACCTTTTTTGAATATTGGTATACATTGGTATTTTTTCCAATCCGCCACATCCCCAGACCAAAGTTAATCTTAAAAGGTAAAACCAATGGACTAGATAGAAACCGAACTAAGCTCTTTTAAAATCATGATGCATCAGCATCCATCTGTTCCTGGGGGGGGGCTTTATTAATATAACTTAACTAATTGTTATTGTACCATATCCCCTCATTCCCGTACCATATATCCTCGTTTGGCTCCCCTGCATATTAATTTCAAATCCCTGCTGTACTGACAAGATTTCTCAACAGTTAAAACCGATGTAAAAAAATGGTTAGACGTCCTGTTTTGGCATCCTCTACACCATCTCGGCCCATTATTTAATGAGTCCCCCATTCTCAGTCCTCATCTTTTTACCATTTATAAACGTAAACATTTGGGGTTGAGACTGCTTTGTATCTGCAATACCGTTTTTTCAGTTTATTTAATTTTAATTGCTTCTTGACAAACTCTTATATACAGCTTTTATACTCAGCTTCCTGTAAGCCTGTTCTATTTCCTCTGATTTCAAATTTTAAAAGCCTTTTTCTTTTTTCCCATTTCACTTTTTTACCTGAGCAGTAACGCCCTGCAGTAGAGGCCTAATTTTTTTTAACACTTGTTCCCTAAGGTACAATTTAGAAATGTAATGGTTTAATATCCCTTTAAAGTGGTCCACTCTGCTCAGTATCTTTACCTGGAAACAATTCACATTCCCTCCTCCCCCGTCTTGAGGCATGAGTCGGTTCCCTTTAACATCAATAAAATTAGCTTCCTAAGTTAAAGTTTTTGTTAACCCATGCACTTTAATTTTTGCAACCCATAATTAAAAATGTAATAATGAACATATAATCATGGTCACTAGATTCCCGTACTGGAAACAATGAAAGTAAGGTACAGGTTTTTCAACCCTACAAAGTGGTCCAGTAAGTAGGTTAAATATAGTTTTGGGGGTGACATCCATTTAACAGCAATTTCCACAAGCTAAAATGCAAAAATAGCTTACAAACTGGTTTTATGCAGGCAATTAGGCACTGGAGCTCCCCTTAATCCATTTGCAATAGAGGAACAGAGATTTCCTGGGTAAATCCATGGCCCATGGTAGCCCTTCCCTAATGCTACAACACCTCACATAAGAGTTTTTAACTCAGTAAACATGGCAAGTCATGTCATTTCATGTGTTTTGTTCGTGTGTACAGTGGTTTCCATGGAAATGGAAGGGAGGATTGGGTGTAGGGTCACGCATCGATAGGTTTGTGTACCTTTGTGTGGATTGAGGGGTAGGGTTTTTTGTGTTTTTATGAATTAAAATAAATTTTTGAATAACTTAGCGGCATGTGCCATGAAAACTGAAAATGAACAGTGTAGTGGGTGTAAAGGGTGGAATATTTTTTCATTTAATACTGTATCACATTTTTTTTAGTATTAAGATTACTAAAAAATGCAAAACAGCCGCGTGCGACAGTTCGGTGTCGACCAATCGTGTGGACCTAGATGACCGCATCGGTTGTGAGTACCAATACGATCGTTCATGGATTCGTCAAAAAAAAATTATTCTGTATGGCACTATGCAATATTATTGCTTAAGCAAATTAACAATTTCAATCCGCAAAAAGTTTATGATCAGTGAATTGGTAATTGTACGACACCTTGATCGTAATTACAATTGCACCGCAACATATTTTTCCCATCCTAATGACCTTAACCTTGCCCATTCAGCATTCTGTCCTGTGTAATAAATAAATTCTACCCCAAATTCTGCTTCCTGTTTGCAGGAACCCCTAGTAGAACCTTTATGGTCCTTGCCCTTGACCCATGCGCCTAATTCAAGTTGCTCAGTAGAATCTGAGAATGTTTGAAACTCCATCCAACAGCAATCGTAGAAATTACTGTTCTAGAGAGGACCGTTAGGAACCCTTAAATGTCGCTCACTAATGTCAACCAGGGAACAATGCAACAGCAGGGAACAGCAAGGCTAATAGAATACTAGTTAAACTGTGGACTGTCTTCTTCCAGCATATGTGGCTAATGCAAGTTCATTGAATATAACTTTAAAAAAGAAGACCTGGATAAAGTTTCTAAAACTAAAAAATATTGAGAATTCCGTGGTCTTACTGCATTAGATCTTGTTTGGCCCAGGGATCTTTCCGAGTGCTGTTTGGAAGGATTTTCTCCCCCCTTTTTAGCTGGGGTTTTTTCTTCCTGCTGGATCAACTTGTTGGTAGTGTTAAAAAAAAAAAAAAAAAGTGCATAGGTTTGGACTTGATGAGGTCTGTCCTTTATTCACTTATTACTATGTAACTATGTACTTGTAACTAGGTAATGCATATATAAACTAAGAATTTTAAAATATTTTCCACTGAACTTACCTCTTTAAGGTGCAGTATCACAGAAGCAAGTAATAGTGCATTTTTTAATACACACCCATTTATTTTTTATGAAACTAGAGCATTATTAACAGCAAAATTATAAACATATTACATTCCACAATTATGATGCATTTCTTCTGATATTTTTTGTGGTTTGTTAAATGGACTTCCACCCCTTAATGAAAAAGCATATATTTGTAGATTACCCCCAAATCTAGAGTTTGTTTTAATATAAAAAAACTTTTAATTCGGCTTCGCCACATAGAGTTATTATACTTCATGCCCTCCTCGCCTCAACTGCTGCTTCTGGTTCTTACTCAGTCTCACCATTGTGGCTGGCTCGTTCTTTTTTTGTTTCTTGAGCAGCCACAAGTGAGAACTCTCCGGGAATGGCAGGCAGTGATTGGCCGTGATGTCACTGTCACGGCCGACACTGACTGCCTTTCCCGGGAAGTGCAGAGCCGCAGCGGTGGAGTGAGGAGCAGCATGTCAATATAATCGCTCTTGTATGAGCCGATTTAAAATTTTCTATAAAACGAACTCTAGGTTTTGGGGTATTCTAGCTATATATGCTTTTTTTGATTAGAGTGGTGGACAATCCTTTAACTTTTAGCTGGAGTCTTTGTCCATTATATAACTTACCCCACTGTAACTGTTTCTTGGGGGATTCTTACTTAGGGCCTTTTTCTAATGAGTGACTATAACTTTTCCTCCAATTCTGGTTTCCTGTGGTGTAAACTTTGGTGGCCTGTGGGTTCATTTTCTGGACGCAGACCGAGAACGGCAGCAATACAAGCAAAAGAGGTTAAACCACAAAACTCCTGATAGTTTTTTATACAGCTGAGTCAATAATCAACTTTCATTTAACCGGATTGCCATCCAAATAAAGTCCATTTGTCATTTCAATGTTAAATGTTTTTTTCTAAATCATTTTTTCTCGCTGATGAAGAAACTCTTGAAGTGTTGAAATCATTTATAAACGAATAATACTTAATAATTTCACATAGTGCTAATATTGGATTGTTAAACACCAGGAGGTAGATCACAATATAGTTAGTGCTGATTTACCATTAGGCACAGTAGTCACGTGCCTGGGGCACCGGGTGGCCATTTGGATGTCAATCTCTCCCCCTTTGATCCCTACTATTGCCCAATTAATTAGCACACATCAGGTGTTTACGGAAACCACCTGACACTTTATTACCTGTAAGACCTAAACATATAATTAAGGGTATTATTTTTTTCCATTGGCCCAATAAAAAAAAAATTCCTATGACCCTCACACGATGTTCCATACACGAACCGATGATCGTACTATATTGGAATATCCATATATCATATGACCAGGATTGGTCATATTCCGTCCTGCAGTCAATCCAGGCTGTGACAACTGACATTCCACAGCCCAAGAAACGACGCTGTTTAACCTGCTATATCCTCTGCACATGCTCAAGCTTATAAAAAACTTATTGAGCAGAGGGAGGGTGCAGATACCTTTGCCACAAGGGCGTGAGTACTTATCCATTTAATATCTGTTTACATGCATGTAATAAGCTGGTAAAAAAATAGCAGCAATGGGGTTTTGTGGGAATAAAAACTACAATCGCCATTTTTTCATTTTAAAGGGACACTTACTCTGAGGCTTGTGTGTTGTTGCAATCCTCAATCCAGCCCCCCCCCACACGTTTTTTTTTGCTCAGGAGCAGTTATCCCCCCTCCGCTCTTTTAACCACACCCACTTCCACCTGACCCTGACTTTTTTACCCTAAACCAACCTGTCAACTATACACAGCAATTCTAAAACTTCACATCTCTGTCAATCATTCCAGTTACAGCAACTTCTCACAGAAGAATAGTTTCTGAGAGCAAGCCCTTGACTGCACAGCTGAATGTAGATGTTTTAGGATTGGATATCTAAAGACTAGGGGGCAGATAAAAATGGTACAGTGTGGTTGGGAAAAATTCTAGTTTCTAGTCATGGGCAATTAAATAACGTTTTTTTTCAGTATAGATCCTTTTATAAGGGGTTTTTTGCAGGTAAAAAATTCAGATTAATATCAATAGATAATGTATCCCGTATTGTAAACTAAAGGACCTCCTGTTAAACTATAAGGATATTAGTAATGTGGCAGACTGACCCAGTGGTTATAGGGGAATCCCTGGTGGCCCACAGCCCAGTCACACCAGAAAACGAAAATACTGTTCATATTTCAATAAAGACATTAAGCCAATGCATTTTACATAACATAGGAGACGTCAGTGGAACAATGGTGCTATGAAATGTTCGGTGGCCCGAAACTCTCCTGGTGGGCCCTTGTTCTCAGGTGTCCCCCGGTGGGCCCCAACCGCCCCCAGTCCAACAGTGATTAGTAAGTAACACTCAAGGAATTCCAGGAACTATAAAAGCTGATGGCTGTATGCCTGTTTTTAATTAAAGGTTAAAAACTATAATAACACAATGTTTCTATTGTGCTTTCAGTTTATTCCTAGTTTCACATTCTTGTCACTTCTAATTTTACTCCTTCCCTTTATTCTCACAGAGAATACAAAGTACGTTAGATAATTAAAAATACTTTATCATCTCTTTGTACTCTAAATAACTCACACTGACATGTCTGAAAGCCTACAAGCATAATGTGGCAGGCGTAAAGCTAGGTACACCCAGCACATGATTTCTGACAGATGACAGACATGATCTTCAAGATCCTCTTCCATCTTTCAAAGATCTGCATACACACATCCGATCTTCTCCCTATGAACTTCAAGAAGGAGAAAGCTCGGGACTGGTGTTTTCCATCGGCCGCGCTAGACTCCTCTATAGGTATTTCTAGCGCGGCCGATGAAATTTCGGACTTTCCGAACGAAGCGTTCGGGGCGACCCGCGCCGTTTCGGCCTCGCTCAGGAGAAATCGTTTCGGGAAACGAGCTTACGCCACATAACGCTAAGCCCCGATACCGTCGAATCCTACTTATTTGGGCTTTAGCGTTAGTTGTGTACCCATCTTTTATGAAAGGGCATTCTGTTCTGAAAGAGTTTACTGTGTCATTGATTTACAATTACATCAAAAGGCAAGAGATACATCCATTTATTAGGAAATTCGGACTATAATCAATGAACAATGTGAATCTCTCCTTTATATTGGATACAATGACCTTGTTAAGGACAAAGATTTTAATTTCATTTTGAATGTAAACACAAAACCATCTGCAAAAATCCGCTCATTCATTTCCTAACTCCCTCCTTCCCTTTATACCACTAGTAGTCCTTCTATCCCACTGGTAGATCCTTTTATATCCCTGGTTGATCCCCCTATACCATGGTATATCCATCTTGATACCACGATTAGATCCTTGTAATCACTGGTTGATCCTTCTTTACCATTTGGTACATCCCTCTATACCACTGACAGATCCTTCCATACCCACTGCAGATAATTGTATATCACTGGTAATCCTTGTCTATCACTGCTTCATCCCTCTATAACACTGGTAGATCCTCTGCTCATTGGTTTAGACCAACTCAGCTTGCATATTCTTTGTACCCAGCGTAAGATTTGGGACCGCTAAATAAAACTTTTTTTTTATATTAGGGGGTCCAAAAAAAACAGAAATGTACTTGGTCCCAGAGATTGGCGAGAACTTCCTAAAGTTTGGTTCGCTTCTGACCTATAGAACTTTAGTAATACCTGGCCGTTTTTGGCCACAATGCAGTGTGTGTTGGCACTTGTCAAGCCTAATAGCCGTTCGGGACAGGTATCATTGCCCAAACAGCGGGTTGATCATCACCGAGCCCCACGTGAATGGCCTTTCAGATTAAAAGTGCCCCCATGATCGCACATGGTTATTAGGCTTTTAATGAGTGCGTTGGTCTTATGGGCCAATGTTTTGGTATGTCACTCTTAGAGTCTTATTTTATAATTTAAAATTACAACAAGCCATGAAATTCTCACTCACACACAATTCGTGCCGATTGATTCAGTTCTCAGTTTCTATTACTGTCCGTGGCAATCTGCCCTATTTCCTGTTTTGTCCTCCTTTCGCCACTTTTGCTCTCAATTTGGAACTCCCGCGGCACCATGGATTCTTTTCATTACTGAATTAATGGGGAAGGGAAATCTTTGTATTTGTAATATTGACACACTACTGCCTGACGTTTGCATTAAGGCATTAAGGGCCATATTTATATAGGAGCTATTTATTTAACATTTGGTTAGCTAAGGGTCTAAAATGCACCCTTCGACCATGATCCTGCACAGAGTATATATACCCCAAAGTGGTGGCAAATAAGTTCATAGAACGAATTAACTCCAAATCATTGCATCACAATTCACACTGGCTAAACCTTCATGGCCCATGCCTACATTTGTAAAATTTAAAGAGGCAGGTGCGGGAACCTTTTTTTCCACTTCTCGGTCCCGGATGTTATTATTACTTCTTAACTTGTACTGGTTAGAACTGGTCTGTTTGCTGTTATAAATTGTTGCGTCTTGGCCACAATTAAGGTCTGTTGCACTGAAGGGTATGTTAATACTGTTGGGGGAAAATCTGGCCCTGAAAGAGTTAATTTAATGGCCATACTGTTGGTAAAATCAGCTGTCAATGAAATGTTATTTAATACTAGCGAAAGTCTGCTTGCCGCAGAAAGGGGTTAATGGTAATACAGTGGGAAAGGACACTGTGGTGAGTAGTGGGTGTGGCTGTTACTGGGTATGTTAGTAATGGTTGGGGTTGAAGGTAGCAACAACTCTGCTTAGAGGCTTATACACCTAACTCTGGCACTAGCCCTTAAGGTTTTAGGCAACAATTGTGACATGTATGTGCAAGGGCGAAATGGCCGTTCGATTGGCGATTATTGCCCTATCAGCAGGGCGGGTCAATCAATGAGCCCCTGCCGAATGGGCTGTTTCGGGATGACAAGTCCCCCATTCCCAGCCGTGCCGACACTTCTTACATTGCAGTCAGTCCCCCCCGGCGATCGCACAGTATAGTAAGGCTTTACGAGTGGCAGATCACAGTTTGTTGACTTACATCCCAAAACCAACTGCTTTTACTCTATATTTTTGCAATTCAGTTACCACATGATGCTTTTTTGTATTCTATAATTGTTACATCATAACATGAGTTGGAATGTGTTTGGTTCTTTTCCATGCATGCAGTGGACCTTACCATCCATTTTCCTTTTTTAATGTAATTGGCCCTTTATGAAGAGATATGCTGAATTAAAGATCCACAACATTTCGTAAATTGTTTTGTATTTGTCATCTTTCTTCTTTGTGTTCCTTTGGCAGTGCTTTAACACTACAGTGTCTTGCTAGTACCAGGACTGTTTTCTTTTTTTAACGTGAAACTGATTGGGGAACTGCAAGGAATATTTTTGCTATTTTGGCCAGCTGTATGCTAATTTTCAACAGACAATGTTGATTTTTTGATTAAAGGGTTGAATGGGAACACCAGGGGTCTCTGCTAAGAGAGGATACTACTGGTAAGACACTCGCCCACTAAGGTGGGAGATTCCATATTTAAGGTCAATGTTTTAGAAAAGTACACTTTAAGGGACTGAAAACGATATACCACTGTATTAAATGGCATATTCACCCTTAAACCAAAGAAATAGTCACTTTTCAGTAATCTATCCGTAAACCCAACGGCTCTTTTTTACCATTTAATTACATGCATCGCACAGATATTCATGATAAGGTCTTTTTCTTTGTGGCAAAAGTAATCTTTCCTCTTCTTCCTCTGCTCCTAAAAGCAGGAACACACTAAGGTTTTGTACACACCGTGTGATCACGTACATGTGTAGGAACAATGTTTTTGCCGATAATTGGGCCGTGTGTAGGCACTAGCATCAAGCTGTAATGGCCGTTCGTTCGTCCCGAGATCCCCAGGCAGTTGGTCAATGATCCCGACCGCAAATGTTCCGTTTTGGCCCGATAAAGTGCCTACACATTGGTCGATTATCTTTCGAAACGTTCGTTCCTACACATCGTGCGTGCTGGTCGGAACCCGCAATCGCATGTGTGTACAAACCTTAAACGATAACCCCCCGGATCCACCGGACAGGCTTTATCGTCAGTGTGTGTTAGTCTTAACCAAACGTTTCCCCATGGGATCGGGGAAGAAAGAATATTTCACCCATCTCCTCCCAGTAGTCTCCCTATAGAGATCCTGTCTGTCAATCTTTCAAACCACTGGCATGTGTGTACCCAGCTTAAAGCTTTTTATATGCTTGAGTATAAACAGAGGTTGCATCAGGTTAACAGCAGTCCATAACCTGAACTAAGTAATTGCTCAGTGACTGAAATTCGATCAGGGAAAGTTTTTAAATAATGTTTAGTAGTGGGTAGTATTGCCTTCATTGTCTGTGTGTATATACAAGGAAAGCTTAGCTAGGCTAATAGCTAGTATAATAGAGTGTTAGATAGATAGATAGATAGATAGATAGATAATTGATAGATAGATATCCGCCATATAGTAAAATCAGAGCACTCACAGGACTTGTCCAAAAATCTTTCTTTTATTATAGGTGCCAACAAACAAGAGCTACGTTTCCCGGGTCTTTGTCTCAACCTTCTCAAAGGTTTTGGAACTCGCAAACTGTTTTTGTTTGCACATGTGATATAAAGTTGAAGATTTTGCACAAGTCCTGTGAGTGCTCTGCAGTTTACTATCTGATCCTGATCTACAGAAATCCACTCTGCACACTACCTTATATTAGATAATATATAGGATAGTACGGTATAGTAGATATAATGATATAGCGGATAATGCACTCTCAACGGTAAAATTATAAGGATAATTAAGAAGTCACAGATGATTCCGTGACCATATAGCACAGGCCTCAGCCCTGTACCTTTTATACGGGCCAGCGAACTCCAATGTGACTTCTAATATCCCTTTGATTTACAGTTCGGGGTGCATTATTTATTATAACCTACCCCCTTTGGGCTTCTGGTTTCCTTCTCCTCCGGAAACTGTAAGATTATAAGAAAGGCTATAATCTTGCAGTTCCTCCCATATGTTCACATATAATTAACTGATCTGCCAATGCCACAACACCCACCATGGGTCCGTGGTGGGCCACAAAAAACATGGGCTGCAGGTGGGCATCAACTGCTCCTAAATTAATAGTTGCTGGCCACATAACCGTATTACTCGAGTATAGCCGACCCGAGTATAGCCAGTAAAAAAGTAAAAAAATAAAAAAAAAAACTATATAAAAAAAAAAAAAAAAGAATAACAAAAAGAAAAAAAACAAAAAACCCCCAACTCCCCCTTTAGTTTTAACCTCCCAAATTACTAAACATGATTATCTCTAGTATCATCCCGAGGTTGGAAATGGCACCCCCCAGGAAGCCCAAAAACCTTCCCCCTTAGAGATCCCCCCCCGTTTCAAGGGAGTTATGTTTGTACTACATACAATTGGTAGGTAAATCACAGGGTAAGTAAATTTGTCCAAACTCTCTGCTGTTTACTTGCTCTCTATGTAACCAGGTACCCGGTAATTAAATCTCTGATCCTTCTGGCACTCTGCTGTCTGCACGCTGCACTGACGTCCGTACTCTCGGCTGTCTTACTTACTTCACCGGCCACAGTAGTGACGTCCCTACTCGGCGCCAGGGCAAGTAAGTTTAGACACCGCCGAGTCAGACCGTCAGCGTGCAGACAGCAGAGTGTCCAGCAGGATCCAGAGATTTAACTTACCGGTACCTGGTACATTGAGAGCAAGTAAACAGCAGCTGATTTGGAAAAATTTACAGTGACCCGTGTATAATGCCGAGATACGGGTTTAAGGCTAGTTTTTAAGCCTGAAAACCTCGGCTTATACTCGAGTATAATACTGTCCTTGCTTCTACCTCGAATTTTGCACAAAATGAAACATGCCCAGCCACTTGAGAATACACTTCAGATGTGGGAGGGACATTTGACACCATAGGACACAATAAGATGACTATAATTCAACCGCATTTCCAGTTTTAGCCTCCATTTTTACAAGGTGCTAATGGTTAACTGGCGAATTATTATCTATTAATATGAATAGTTGTTAATATGTACCTTATTTTAAATACTTTTAATGCAAGGTTCCAATTTTCAGAAATGTCTTTTTTTCTGAGTCTGCATATAAAATCTTTTTAATATCGCATGGAAAATAGAAAATCCGACTGTTTATAAAGGGAGGCTCCAATCTATTTTTTCAACAAAAATGTTACCATCTTCATACAGTAAATAGACAAAAGATAGTTGGAAAACCGCTCCTTTGTAATTCTTAGACAGCTTCCCCAAACTGTCCTACCTTGCCTCTTTCCTCCCCGAATGACTGCCGCCAGCCGCATCTTGTTGATTGGGGCTGCCGCTCATGCCAATCACAGACGCAGACTGCCGGTCCTGCCCCTCGCTTGCCATTTTGCTCGCTAGGCATAGGGTGGCAGCACGGCGGAGTGAAGTAGACTGAGGTAAAAGTACCAGTTTGTGGCAATAGAGCGGTTTGGGCTGGGGGACAGGAGGAATCATGATATCCAAAATTGCTTTTTAGGGTGGACATACCCTTAACGCAAACACATTCAATGATTTTTCCAAAAATTAAGAAATTTGTTTGTGCTTACATGATAACCCTGATTGGTGGCTGGTTTGATCATAGGAATCGAGCCACAGGTTCGCAGGCTGTTTTCAGACATAGTCCACCTAGGCAAAAGGCTAGGGCGCCTATATTGTAGTGACGTTCTTGCAATAGGCGCTTCACACTTCAAAACCAGAGGCCTGCCTACACTGATGATGGCTCAATAAGCCTGAAACCCTCTGTGTTGGCTCTCGGTTTGCATTTAGCTTGTGAAATGCCGGGAAAGTCTTTTTAAAGACACACGGGTTATTCAAATAAAATTTGTTATCATTGTCAAATGGTGCTAACTTTTGGCCCCAACCCATCAATATCATTAACATTTGAATGCTTAACATCTGATTGGTTGGGGAAAACTTAGCACCATTTTAAACGATAGAACTTTTATTGATACCCCTGATCGCCTTTCCCATAGAGCTTCCATGGAACATTGTAAATTCCCAGAAGTCTTTGTTCCAGATTTGGTTATATTTACCCATGCACCCGGGTTTTTCTTCCTAGCATCTCCCTGTCCAGCTTTACTTCTGTGTTAGATCTATTTACTTGCGGTGTAGATCTATTTACTACTTGCTGTGTAGCTTCTGCTCTCCTTTTTCGCTGCTGAATTTGCAAACATTGTAGTGAGTAGAAGAGCCGAACGCAGCTCCCTCTACTTGGATACAATGTTACACCTGAACTGAAGGTGAAGGAAGGAGGGGGGAGATGAGCTTTCCTAATGGTACCCGGAAAAAAACAGTTTTACAAATGACAAGTAAAAGCTTGCTGCACAGCTTATACAGTGGCCCCCTGGACTAGCATCCATGAGATCCCTATCCCGTGCCTCTTTCTTCTTCCACCCACTTCCCCAATTAGAACTTAGAGTAGGTAAGGAGTGAACATCCATAGAGGAGACCGGAAGCAGCTACATACTGTGTAGCATGTCAATGCTTGGCCGCTGGCAGGGTTAAAAGGGGCAGGTCATTGGAAATTATTAATATTTGTAAATTGTTCACCCCCAATAATAACAATAGGATAAAACTCTGGCTCACTTTTCTTTTCTTTTTTCCACAGTTTATTAAATGTTTGAGATACTATGTGATTTTTTAAAGTTTAAAATGCATACAGGATAATGGAATGTCTAAGTAAGTATATTTTGATGATACCCATATCTAAACTGACTGCTCTGTTATATCCTGTTAATGGTATTACACAAAAACCCTCAATACAAAAATTGCTCCATACAAGGTCATTGAAATTTGTGAGAAATAAAGGCAAGGGGGCAGATCAACGAATGATCCCCGACCAAACGCATACACATGGGCAATTATCGTCCTAAGAACAGTCCGTTCTTAGCGGCCCACCGTGTACCTCTTTGGGGGTCCGTGGATCGGGCCAAGATCGGAAGGTGTATGAGGCTTAAGATGGGAGATTCCTAATTTATCTTTTAAAATTACGATAATATCAATTTAGGACGTGAAAAATGATACCACTGTATTAAATAAATCTTACAATTGTTATTACCCAACCTATCATTGAGAAGTTCCACACAAACAAAACACTTGAAACACGTATAAATAAAATGTTATCTATTAGTCCATGTAGATAGGATATCAATTACCATGTTAACTCTAAAGATTCACACTATGTAAAATACATTACATATAGAGTAAGTTTATGTATTCTAACCATTGGTTGATTTTGCACAAGTAAGAATATATCAATGTCAGTACCCCCCCCCCGGTGGTTGCTTCCCAGATCAGACATTTATACCAGTTATTCTCTAAATAGATCCCAGTTGAGTTGAGTGCAACTGAGACCTGTTTGGAGTTTGTATATTTAATGTTTTGTCTCTCTCTTGGCCGCTCTGGGTCCAGTTCGTCTCTTGTACTAAATGGTTAATTTTTAATACTGTAGGAAAATCTGCATAACACTGTAAAGAGTTATGGCAAATTCTGCTGGCATTTACATTAAATGTTTAATGATAACTGAAAGTGTTTAAGGGCAAATGTCCCCACCCAAAAACTAAAATTTGAGACCCACTGTTGGCCTCATTGTGAAGTGTTTAAAAATCATTACCTTCTCTTCTGCTCCAGTGTCTAGTCAAAGTCCAAAAGTTCAAGAGTTGGACCCTTCATGTGTATAAAAAGAATATCTGCCTTTTCCCTGTCCTCCTAGATATCCCCTCCCCTCCCTCTCCCTCCCTCCAGATGCCTGGGCGGTCAGGAAGAGGTTGGGGTAAAAAAAAATTAAATCCGTGCGGGTAGTGTAGGGGACCCGCCTCCCAACCCGTACCGCCAGGTTTGTAAATTGAAAAAAAGTTGGCATGAAACTTACCAACCCAGGGTCCTGCGATGGGCTGAAGAGCCGCAGCGGCGCTGTATTGGCTGGCCTCTCAGCCCCAATCAGAAATGCGGTTACCGGTCCAGCCCAACTGTTACTCTGTTCCCAGAAATAACATTATGAGGCCGTGGCGTTGGAATGAAGCTGGTAAGTTTCCTGGCACTTTTGTTTTTCCAATTTTTATCGGTTGGGAGAGGGGTCCCTACATTACAGAAAAAAATTGATTTGAGGCGGACATATCCTTAATGGAAAAACCGAAAAGTCTTGCTTGCTCTAAAGGGTTAATGATAATACTATGGATAAAGTTCTGCTGACACGAAAAGTATGAGCATTTCTTTCCCCTAAATTTTGCCCGTACTGGACCCATTGTGTAGAGGTAAAAATCCTTACCTTAGTTCCTTATGGTTTCCCCCTCCTGCAGTTCTTGTTCAAAGTCCGCAGAAAGTGAAGCGTTAGGACATTTAGTAGTCATCCGGTCTCTGCTTCTTTTTTGTCCTTGTTGAGGTTTTAGAATTTTTTTTTAAAAAAAATCTGCAAAATGTACTTATCAATCCTTGTTCCCCCAGACTCGCATGTGCTGGCAGCTGCTCTGTGATTGTCCTAAAACCCCTGCTTGCAACTTTTCAGCAAGCAAGGCCCGAATCAGAGCACCAGGGGAACGAAGGACTGTAAATACCTTTCTGCAGTGTTTTTGTTGTTTTATAAAACAACTGGCTGATGGGGCGCGGGGTACACTACAGCAAAAGTTTGTTTTTCTAGTGGAGATACCCTGTAATGGCAATGCTATAAAAAAAACTGCTGGCACAAAAAGTTTATGGTAATAACGGTAAACTGTTTTTTAGATGCTGCTTGCTATCTTGTATGAGGGCTCAGGTCACTCTTCTTTTACCGAGGTAAATAGAACAGCTTCGTTCCCAGTGGTTAAGCGTTGTCTCCCCCCAGGGCAATGAACTGATCAGAATTGTTTTAAACTAAAACCACGTGAATCCAACTTGGCAAAGTGCTAGTGATCTGTCCCCATTCAAGATTTCCTTCTTGGTGCTACACAGTGACTGTGACAACTGAAACTGCAGTCCAATATAGGCCTAAGGGAGTCCTAATGGAAATGATTTGTCAACCACACAGAACCCTTTCCTCAATAATAATCATGTGACAGAAAGCAGCAATTTATTAGGAGAAATCCTTTAAATTATTCAAGTCCTTGTCAATTCACCCATAAGGTATAGAACAAATTCCCTCTTTTTCTATAAATTTTCAGAAACATTAACATCTTAAACTTGCTTCAATTGGATTGCCATTCTCATCTGCAAGAAGAACACTGAGCTGTAATGTCCAAGTAAGAAACCTGAAAGTAAAAAGCAACTATCTAGAGAACCAATCCGGAACCGTATTGTGGGAGAAAGATAATTCCATGGTATGGAAGAGAGACCAACCTCTTTTTTTTAAAAAATGAACACTCTATTCGTCTTGCCAGGCAAAACATATCAATCTCAAAAAAAAAAAATGGAGGTCAGGACCTTATGCAACTGAACATACAGTATTATTATGTCATTGTTTATGGGACACCTGGAAACCATGATTATCAAGCAAAAACTGTGGCTACTCACACTAAATTTTATGGCTCCAAATTCCACTCCACTCCGTCTTCTCACTTTGAAAGCTGAAGAATCTCAGAGATATAAAAAATGTATGAGAAGGCCAAACGCGAGATAATTATGCTCCCATTCTGGCAGGTAATCTTTCCCTCCCCCAATGCCGTCAATCAAGGCTATGATATTGAATCCACAGCCAATGACTGACTACTGTTTCACCTGCTGCCTCCCTCTGCACATGCTTAAGGTATAAAAAGCTCACTGATCACGAGAGAAGCTATACATTCTATTACCTTTCAGGCAAGGTATCATTAAATATATGGTTACAAATACATAAACAGCACCAGTATTTTTGTTTTCAGCGTGAAACTTGCCCTTTAATTCTTATTTTTGTCTGAACAACATTTCTTTTAGCTTTTTTTGTTAGAAATGCATTGGTATATTGTTATTAGACGGTTCTGGTTTTGACATAGTGTTGTACATTTATGGGCGAACATTCGGTCGTAAAATCCATGCGGTAGAAACTACTGCATGGTATTCCTCCTGGGGAATCTTTTCTACGCTCGCATTAATTGTCGATTTACGATTATCGGTAATTTACAATCGTTATAGTTTTATTTAAAAATACCCGTTCTAACATTATTGATCAGTTTAAAACGATCGTTAAAGGTATTGCAATACTGTGCCTTTATAATATGCCCAAAGTCCGTTATCATTCCCCTACATTACCTGTACCTTACTGTGTTCCCTATTCAGGTAAAATTTAAACAGACACACACAGAATCTGTTCAAAAATAACAAAAGTAAAAAATACAAACAAAACATTTAAAATATAAAAAACCAGCTCCGCAATATTTTGTATTATCTTACTCATCAATTCATTTGATTACTATTTGAAATCCAGCCGGAGATAACTATGTACATAAACCTGTTAAATTTACCAAGCAGAAAAAAACCCCAAAGTGGTCCCTGGGTGATGCATTGGTTTTATTATGCTTTTCATCAAGACTCCAAAATAGTATGGGTTGGGCACAGTGGTCATGGCTAGAGGTGGGATTGGTTGGAGTTCTGGGTAAGTGGATGAGTCAACCTTGTAACTGACTGCCAGAAAACAATGTTCTAGAGGCATTGAATTGATATTTGAAAGTCTCATTTATACCCAAACCTCTAACGTTGAAATATACATGAGGATAAGGGTAACTCCTCATTACGAGACGAACCCAAAAACCAAATTTCCTGAACCTACTGCTAACTTTCAACAACTTTGAACTCATGATTCTGCCCTTGAAATCCTCGATATTTTAACAAATTTCAAACGCAGAGCTGAAATTCAAACCCAGTACCCAGGTTTGGTTTGGAACACAGAATCAGGCAGCATTCCTTATCCCGTATAATGAGGATCTAACTTGCGTGAATCTTATATAGCCAACCGTCTCGTCACTTTGTTATCCTAACACTCCTCTGCATCTGGCATCATCCAGCCAATCTGCTGCAGCATCAGATCATTTTGGAAAGCTGTATATGTATAGCATTTTTTTTCTGTACAAAATAACTCCCCGTAGTTCTGTATAATTAACTCAGAATTATTAATCTTTCCAAAATTAGTATGAACAACATAGATCTCTGGTTACTGGAGTAAGGGGGAACACCCAATTTTTTTTGTCACATACCAACCATTCACCACTACATAATCAAGTTCAATGCCCTGAATCGTGTGGAGTCATACATATCAACATGTAGGATCAGACGAATGGCCGACCGGCAATCTGTCCGGGTTTCCTCTTCCGTCAGGAAGTAATATTTGCACCACTATCCAGCTCAAATCCCAGAATAGAAATCTGTTAATTAAATTTAAGAATAATTTAATATTCAAAGGGCATCTATAGTGCTTTTTTTTTTCTTTTCTATATCCCCACAACCCACAAGTTTCTTCACTTTTTCAGATTCCCTCATCTGTCCTGAATACAGTTAGAAGATAGTGATTGCAATTCCTGTATTCCACTTGGACTGTCAATCAAATCCCTGTACTTATTCCCCCCTCCCTGCTCTGTAATAAACATAGATATAACAGCATTAGCAGGGGGAAGAGATTGTAGCTTGATGTAGATATAATCTGCACTTGACCCCCCCCCTTTGTTTTCTTAATAGCTTTCACTGATTGGATATGGGTCACAAAGTGAGAGATCGGAAAACTGTACTGTTCGCCTTCTTCCGTGTCTCCAGGACATCTTTCTTTCTATTGGCCTACTGCACACAGGTAGGTTTTTCGGTTAGCCGCGTTTAGACATGGAGGAGGTAACAAGGGGAGGGGAAGGGGGGGGGAGTGCTGCACAAGATCTGACAAACCATGGTTAAACAAGCCACTGACAGGAGAAGGATTAAGGCATCACATATTACATACTTTACTTTTCCAAAGGGGCATTGTTTTTTTTCACTATAGATGCCCTTTAATGCCCACTTAACCATGTGGAAATAATTTATGTTAATTATTGGTTTCAATGAACATGTTTGGCTTCGTAAATTATGAAAAGCCATGAATTTTTTTTTTATACTTTCAAAACGCCTCACTTTTCATTGAAAATCAGAAAATCGAAAATTCCAAGACTTAAATTACATTCGAAAATTCCTATAGGGAAAAAATGAAAAAATATTGAATGTACGCGCAATATCATAAAAATTTTAATTCAGCTGTGGTTTTGAATCGGGAGTTTTGGGAACTTCAGTTTCATTTCACTTTTACTAATTAAATCTTATATAGATCTATGGTCGTCAATTTTGCCCTACTATAGTCACAGAAACTTCTGAAATTTAGTATATTAACAGAGTGAATCTGTTAAATCATAATGTAACCCCAGTGGGAAGAGACATGTTCATCGTCGGGCCCACACATAAAGACGAGAGTGAACTTTCCAAGTAAGCAACTCATTTATATTACCCTTACAATCAGGAACCAGCAGTGAGATGGCAGGCACATAATCATTTAACTAATGAGCATGAAGGTTTACAGTTAGTATTCAGCCTTTGCGGTTTGTATAGATAAACATAATGTACCCCCTACTGTTAATTATAAGATTATAAGTCCACTGAGGATTGCCGTGCCATATAAAAGCACAAGGTTTTTTACGTAGGGGGTACATTAATTCATTTCTACCTTTAAATGCAGTTACCTAAAGACACAAACACCCCTTACTGCATCCCCCCAAAAAAAACATTCTCCCTCTCTTCATACATCATCACCCCCCCTTCCCCCCTTCCCTTAAGCAGTCCAAAAAAAGTCCTGTCTCGCTCCCCTTCCCGGTAGATAAAAAACATTTTCAAACGAATCATATTTTAAACGATATTACTAATGTTAAACTCATATACCATTTTATGCAGTCTCCAGTAAACAGCCTTTACTTACATGATATTTTGTATGTGTTCACCAATAAATGGCGTTTTTAATCTTCTTTTGCCCCAGGAAAGTAAGGTAAGGATTTTTCAACACTACAAAGTGGGGCCAGTAGTAGGTTAAAATATAGTTTTGGGGGTGACAATCCATTTAACAGCATTCCACAAGCTAAATGCAAAAATAGCTACAAACTGGTTTTATAAGGCAATGTAAGGCAATGGAGCTCCCCTTAATCATTTGCAAATAAGGAACAGAGATGTCTGGGTAAAATCCATGGTCCCATGGTAGCCCTTCACCTAATGCTACACCTTCACATAAGAGGTTTTTAAACTCAGTAACATTGCTAAGTCATGTTAATTTCATGTGTTTTTGTTATTGTGTACATGGTTGCCATGGAAATGGAAGGGAGGAGTGGGTGTAGGGGTCCATGAGTAGGTTTGTGTACCTGTGTGGGATTGAGGGGTAGGTTTTTGTGTTTTTATGAATGTAAAAATAAATTTTTGATAAATAAGGCATGCCATGAAAAATGAAAATGAAAAAGTGGAGTGGGTGTAAGGGGGGATATATTTTTTCAATTTATGACTGTATACATTTTTTAGTAATTAAGATTACTAAAAAATGCAAAAGCAGCCGCATGCGACAGTTAGGCGCGACCAAGAACCAGAAGCAGCAGTGAGGCGAGGAGGAGCATGAAGTATAATAACTCGATGTGGGAGCCGAATTAAAAGTTTTTTATAAAACAAACTCTAGATTTTGGGGGGTAATCTACAAATATATGCTTTTTCATTAGAGGGGTGGACAGTCCATTAACAAAACACAAACAAATATCAGAAGAATGCATCATAATTGTGGAAAATATGTTATAATTTTGCTGTTATAATCTCCTAGTTTCATAAAAAATAAAGGGTGTATTAAAAAATGCACTGTATTACTGCTTTGTGATACTGCACCTTAAAGGGTAAGTTCAGTGGAAAATATTTTAAAAATTCTTAGTTTATATTATGCATACCTAGTTACATAGTACATAGTTACATAGTAATAAGTGGAACAATAAAGACAGACATCTCATCAAGTCCAAACCTATTCACTTTTTTTTTTTTTTTTTTTAACCTACCTAACAGTTGATCCAGAGGAAGAAAAAACCCCAGCTAAAAAGGGGGGGAAAATTCCTTCCAAACAGCATCGGAAAGAATCCCTGGGCCAAACAGATCTATATGCATAAACCAGTAATTCTCAATATTTTTTAGTTTTAGAAACTTTATCCAGGTTCTTTTTTAAAGTTATTCAATGAACTTGCATTACCACATGATGCTGGAAGAAGACAGTCCACAGTTTACTAGTTATTCTATTGCCTTGCTGTTCCCTGCTGTTGACATTGTTCCCTGATGTTGACATTAGTGAGCGACATTTCAGGTTCTAACGGTCCTCTCTAGAACAGTAATTTCTACTGATTGGCTGTTGATGGGTCAAACATTCTCAGATTCTACTGAGCAACTGAATTAGGCGCTGGGTCAAGGGCAAGACCATAAAGTCTCTACTAGGGTTCCTGCAAACAGGAAGTCAGATATTTGGTAGATTTATTTATACACAGACAGAATGCTGAATGGGCAGGTTAAGGTCATTAGGATGGAAAAATATGTTGCAATTGTAAATTACGATCAAGGTCGTACAATTACAATTCATGATCATAAACTTTTTGCGATTGAAATTGTTCATTTGCTTAAGCAATAATATTGTATTGCCATACAATAATAATTTTTTTTTGACGAAATGAACGATCGTATTGGACTCACAACCGAGTGCGGTCTCTATGGTCCACACGATTGGTCGACACCAACTGTCGCACGCGGCTGCTTTTGCATTTTTTAGTAATTCTTAATTACTAAAAAATGTGATACAGTATTAAATTGAAAAAATATATCCACCCTTACACCCACTCACTGTTCATTTTCATTTTCATGGCATCATGCCTAATTATTCAAAATTTATTTTTACATTCATAAAAACACAAAAACCTACCCCTCAATCCACACAAGGTACACAAACCTACTCATGGACCCCTACACCCAATCCTCCCTTCCATTTCCATGGAACCATGTACACACGAACAAAACACATGAAATACATGACTTAGCCATGTTACTGAGTTTAAAAACTCTTATGTGAGGTGTTGTAGCATTAGGGAAGGGCTACCATGGGACCATGGATTTTACCAGACATCTCTGTTCCTTATTGCAAATGATTAAGGGGAGCTCCATGCCTAATTGCCTATAAAACCAGTTTGTAGCTATTTTTGCATTTAGCTTGTGGAAATTGCTGTTAAATGGATGTCACCCCCAAAACTATATTTTAACCTACTACTGGCCCCACTTTGTAGTGTTGAAAAATCCTTACCTTACTTTCCTGTTCCAGTAGGGAATAGTGACCATGATATACTGTCATTTAATATGGGTTGCAAAAAATTAAAGTGCACTGGGTTAACAAAAACCTTTAACTTTAGGAAGCTAATTTTATGTGTTAAAGGAACCGCTCTGCCTATAGACGGGGGAGGGGGATGGAATTGTTTCCAGGTAAAGATACTGAGCAGATGTGGACCACTTTTAAAGGGATATTAAACCATTACATTTCTAAATTGTACCGTTAGGGAACAAGTGTAAAAAAAATTAGGTCCTCTCTGCAGGCTTATGCTCAGGTAAAAAGTGAAATGGGAAAAAAGAAAAAGGCTTTTAAAATTTTGAAATCAGAGGAAATAGAACAGGCTTACAGCGAGTATAAAAGCTGTAATAAGAGTTGCAAGTAAGCAATTAAAATTAAAAATGAAAAAACGGTATTGCGAACAAAGCAAGTCCAACCCAATATGTTTTTTACGTTTATAAATGGTAAAAAGATAGGACTGAGAATGGGGGACTCATTAAATAATGGGCCGAGATGGTGTAGAGGATGCCAAAAAGGAGTCTAACCATTTTTTTACATCGTTTTACACTGTTGAGAAATACTTGTCTACAGCAGGGATTTGAAATAATATGCAGGGGAGAAACGAGGAATATGGTACGGGAATGAGGATATGGTACAATAACAATTAGTTAAGTTATATTAATAAGCCCCCCAGGAACAGATGGATGCTGATGCATCTATGATTTTAAAAGAGCTTAGTTCGGTTCTATCTAGTCCATGGTTTCTCACCTTTTACAGATTACACTTTGGTCTGGGGATGTGGCTGGATTGGAAAAAATACCAATGTATACCAATATTCAAAAAAGGTAGCCGTCACCAGCCTGGTAACTATAGACCTGTAAAGCCTGACATCAGTGGTAGGAAAGGTGATGGAACTTGTTACAGGGATCATATCCTGATATTTGTGTCCACGAAGCTATTCCCTGTATCAGTTTAGTAGTCAGCATGGTGTGTGCCAAAATAGCATCGGGATTAGATTTTGCAGACACGTTCTATGACTATTTCCATGCCATTTCTTGCATTTTGAACGGTGTTAAAGTGTGCGTCTTTTTAAAAGTCATTTAGGCTAAAAAGAATATGACAAGTGTAGGGCCTCCTACACACGCTCTATAGGGTGGACGAGGGACGAGCAGGCGATACTTGCCGAAAGACCTTTCTGGAAATAATTGTGTGTGCAGTGTATGTCAGGGTGTCGTTCGATGTTTCTCTGGGCAAATTGACAAACTGAAAAACACATCATGTGATAGAACCTTACAGGAAATTGAAAAACAAATTGGTATTTTACAGCCGTATGAGAGGAACTTTCCGATACCGCAGGTTTTATAAAAAAGATGAAAGTGTTGTTAATTAAGATGTCGTTGTCCTAAAAATACATCCCTACTTGCCCGGCATATAACATATCTTTAAGTAGACCATTTATCAGGGTGAAAGGACATGATGTTTTTCACAGTTTATTATGTTTAGTTTATCTTTTCTTTTTTCCCCAATTCTAATAAATGGGTACGTGTCATCAGTGTAAGTCCTCCAATATAAATAGAATATTTTTTAAGCAACAGAGCTTAAGCAATGTAAATTTTATATTTTGTTTCATCAACATAACCCAGACCTAAACCAAAAAATAGATTTGTTTGTTTTATTTAATTAGGTGGTCATTTATTACAATAATAGTAATTATAATTAATTACAACACTAGATAATAGTTGAATGATTATGTAGATGTGAAAACAAAGTTGACGAACACTAGCAAATTGGTGACGAACCTATGCCCACGTGCCAGAGGTACGACCGGTGGCACACAGAGCCTCCCTCTGTGGGCAACTTATACACAGCACAGTTCACACAGAGTTTGTACCAGAAAGCCAGAGTGACACGGCCTGGTACTGACTCACTTTTGCAATCCAGAGCTTGAGAACATTGTGCAGCTGACTGTTAGCAGGAAGAGAGGTCAGGTGAATAGTCTCTCTTTCATATGATGAGGTGGCACCAGACAAGCCAGGGGATTTCTTACCAGGGTATCCCACTCACTCCTCTCAGTCTGGAATGGTCCCACACACACCGCGAGGAGACAACCAGACTCCCAAATTGTCACGCCACCCCTTTCAGTGGCATGCCCCAGATAATGGACGGGAATGTACCTAACTCCTTCCTAACCCGCCTGCCCACCACCACTAGAATGGTGGCCCTGCCTACTGCGTGGCCTCATGTCCTGCCACCACCGTGACACCACGTCCCACTCACCATACCCCCTCTCCATCCTGCCGAAGCCTCAAAAGGGCAGGGTGGGATGCTCTGTCTTACCCAAAATAAAAATAATTGAATTAGTTTGTGCTTTTAAGTTCAGTTCTGCTTCTCATGTTTTGG